>JAHKKF010534225.1:24044-34454 GCA_019740295.1 Labeo calbasu
AAATTTCTCACAGACCTAATGGGTGCTCAACATTCATCTGCCAATGGCGGACATGTTTTTGTCAGATACACAAATGTGTACAGACACTTGTGGCACTTTGGACCAAGACTGTGCACAGCAATTTTCATGTTCATAGGACAAATGGTTGCGTAGGTAGGGGAGCGTGGGGCACAAACTAACGCAGGGGTTAGTTGTAACATGCGTGGTTTAAATATTTCCACACATGCTAGCATAACCAAATTTGGACCACATTTGCCATTTGACGTAATTTGCCGTATTTACTAGTTGGCATAGCAACACTATACAGAGAAAAAAAGTGCACCAAAATTCAAAAGCCTTTTGAAGATATCACTGAACATTTATTTTACCATAGTAAAAGTACATTTCTGGCTCAAGTAAATTTCAGTTTTTTTAGTATTCATTTAAAATGAGACAAATCTGCCTTTATTTTAATCTCCAATCTGTTGAATGTTGTAACACTGTGCCCCGCTATTATTAAACTACATGCTATTCTATGACATTAGCGATGTAATTTACACTATTTACTTTTATGGATTTTAATGAGAAACAGGTAAATAAAGGCTGACAATCCATTTTTTATGTTCAGAAATTATTATTTCAAGAAATGCAAAGCATTTTTGCTAGTTTATGTGTCTCGTGTTCTATGAGAGCTGTGTGTGGAGTGAGGGGAGTGTCTCTCTGTGTCTCTTCTGTCTTTTTGCCCAGATTGTTTTGAACTATACTGTATAGCTTTTGCGATCAGTGCAGTCCCAAGCATAGAGACCACGCCCACACCGGGGGGGAATACAACGCTCCTCATTGACTTTGTATTACGGGAAGCTGCCTCCTTGTCATTTCTGACTTATAACAAAAAACAGAACAATGTCTAATCATTGAGCCATTCAGTTGGATCATTTCTCCAACAAAAGGAAGGTAAGGAAAAGAAGCACTGACACAGACCAATAAAATTTAGCTTCTTGATATATCTCCTCTTCTCAGGTTCACATAGGGTGGTGAAATAATGCTTTAACATGGTTAAAAATAATGAATGCTTCCTATCGCCGATTGCGTTTCCCTCCAGTGGGCGTAGTTCTCAGAGCAATATGACACGTTGCGCTCTACTTTTGTGTCCTTAAACGCTCGTTTTTTTGGAGTCGACAGCTTATAAAAATGTAGTTCTGGGTTTTTTAGCTTGCTTACTTTACACCTTGTCACATAGAATTCTGTTTTTGTTATACGCCAGAAATGACAAGGAGGCAGCTTCCCGCAATACAAAGTCAATGGAGAGTGTTAGATTGTGCCCTATTAATTTAATCTGCTGACTAATCTGTGCGATTAGTTCATTATAACATTTACAATAGGTTTTTAGCACTATGTGCTTGAACCCTCAAAAACATCAACATTTTTACATTAAAATGGAAAATATAAAAATAAAATAATAAAAACTTTTTAGTAGTATCTCAATGATAGTAAAATAACACTGGTTCCCAAACCTAGCAAGCTGTCAAAGTAAGCACATTTTAAGCAATCATAATTGTGCTCCCAATGTACAGCAAATATGCATCATATTTATGCATACGTCTAAAGTACCTTGTTTTATTCAAAATCTTAGGCAGCACTGTATGTTTTTAAGGCACTTCATGACAAACAAATTAAAATGTAGAGAAAAATGTTGATCATAAAGACACTGATTTCATTTTAAACTTGAAAATACTGATAAAATGGTTCAAACTAATTAAAAAAATCAGTATTTTACCTGTATAATTTTGTACAGAAATCAACTGTAATCGGAGTCTCATATGCTATTTATATGATACACAGAGTATCATATAAACTGCCTACGCAGAGTGTTCCAAATCGGTCACTTATGAGGCTTCTATTTCTGTTAGGATGCTACCTTGAGGCGCAGTTACATTATTGAAACTTATGCAAAAATTAGTGGGCAAAAAAAGGTTCACTGTCTATTGTCAATACCGCTCACACAGAAATCACTTTCAAACCAAGCGGCTTTCATTTGGTAAACATGGCAAATCTGGAATATCTGAATAAAGGTAATCTTTTGCTCTCATACAAAATGACTGGATTTTGCCTGTGAAAATGCACAGAACAATGTAAATGTGACTGCACCTTTAGAAGGCAGTTGCTTACGGAGAAAGTTGACAGGAAGGTAGTTCACTACACTTTGGAACAACTGAACTTCTGTATTTTTGACATAAAACATACCTGGGAGAGAAAGAGACTGGAGCCTTCTCTGTACTTCTCCAAAACACTGGTTGGCTCTGGTGAGGCATACTCAAACTGGGGCTCATACTGATAGTTAGACTGAAAAAAGGTCTGACGCTCCTGTTCCAGGTTTATGGGACGAAGAGCCACAAGTAGGCATGGCCCACGAGGTGTTGAAGGCGAAGGAAGTGGTGCAATACCCCTGGCAATATGTGGCAATGATGTTGCAGGTCTCATTTGACCCCTGCCAGCACGAGTTGGTGTCGTGGAGTTCATTGTGCATGTGCTCTCACTCCGGCGAAGCCAGTTTCCGGGCCCCAAACTAAGGCTCGTCAGGCTTCGCATGGGTGGAGAAGGACCACCACTACGCCATGGTGGCTGTATCACCTTCTGAACTGGCTGCGTTGCTCTAATTCGCTGTGGTTTAATTTCCAAACTAAGTGGTCTTCGACAAGGTGGCGGTTTGGAGGGTTCCCTTGGCTGTGCAGTTTCTCCTTTATTTCTACCTTCTGTCTTCTGGGGTCTTCGTTGAACCTGGGAGCAGCCATCCCAAGTGGCACAAGGCTGCGAATGAGGCCCATTGTGGGTCGATTTGTCTCTTTGGGTGATACTGCTGGTCCTGGCTCTGACTGGCTTGGGTTTCTCTGTGCTGGGCTCTGGTTCTAACATTTCTGAGACATTCTTTGCGAGCCCTCCTCCATTAGCCTGCTCCATGCAGTTCTCACCTAGATCCAGCACCATAGCTACATCCACGCCTTTGTCCACCAATGCTGCGCACCTGAAGGGAAAAACATACCATCCTGATTAGATTCAAAACTCTTTATACAAACAATTTAGAATTGACACAAAATACTTGTGGAAGCTGACACATTTTGCTATACTCCAAATGAATGGATAAAAATGAATTTAATTAGAAATTGGTTGATTCTAATGATTATTATGCATGCAGTTTTACAACCACATATTAATTAAGAGACTACGCGTGAATTGTTGTATATTTAAAAATGCATCTGTCAGTGTTCAATAACAATTGTACAAAAATTAGTTATCAGTTTAAAACCTTGTCAAAAATTCTGAAAGAATGAAGGAATACTCACTAGATCATTGCAAAAAAGTTGTTTTTGTTTTCGTTTTAACGAATGAATGAATATATTTGTTTATTTAGACTGTTACGAAAAAAAAGTGGACACTACTATCTTTATCAGACTACTGGGATACGGTCTTATTGGACAATAAAAGTGAATTATACAAAAAATATTATGCATTTTAACATTTGTAAAGATTTTTCTACATTTACACTTATACAATTAGCAATTATAACAGATCTGAGAAACATGTGTTTTAAAAGCTCTCGTTTTATGACCGTTGGAAAAAAAATAAACAATACAATCCACCTCGTTATGGAAATTTCAATAGGATTCCTATTTCTGGTTAATTTTAAAAAGAAGTCAGACTATTGTTTAAAGAAAATTATGTCAGTGCATAACAGATGCATGACATCACATCAACAGCTCTTGACAATACACTGCCGATTCACCACGAATTAGACGTTTTTTACAAATAAAGCAATATGTATAAAAGACGCAACACATACCACGCAGCGTTTGTTTTTAAATAAATTAACTTCAGTTCATGTTGGAATCTTCAACTTCCGTTCAGTAGGTCAAACGGCTGATATGGAGGAATAACGGTACATGACGCCGGGAATACTGGGAGTTTGGGATGGCTGGGATTGCGTTGCAGCAAATGACGCGCTGGCGCATTTGAATGACCTGTTCACGTCGCGACGCTTTGCTGTCAGTGTGCGTCAGCACGTAAGGGAGACCGGGGCACGTTGTCACTCTTTTAATTCTCGTAAATGTAGAATAGTTTTCTTTTAAAAATTAGTTTCTGTGTATACACAAACACATAAAGCTGTTGAACATTTCCAGAATTATTGCCCAAGAAGAAAGATACTGCTATAAACACAAACTCGGTAGACTATGTGACATTTATTTATACAAAGTATAGTAGTAGTGTTATATATTTATTTTTAGATTATATACAAAATCTGAAAATGCATTTTGAACATGAGTAGAACAACAGAAGTATGAGTTGAACTCATTAAAATGCACAGATTTAAATAATTAAAAGTGAGAGAGAGAGAAAGAGATTTACACATACACACACATCCACAAAATAGTATAATTTGTGAATCTTTATTAGATAAGTTACTTAAATAAGACACCAAGATGAGTACAGTTGCTCATGAAAATATACTACACTATACCAGTAAAAATATTAGATTTATTAAGTGTTATAGTCACATTCATTTCATCTTTATTGCTGGTAGGTAATGTTGGTTATATGCCATAAATGACATAATATATGATATGCTGATGGTATAATAATCTTATTTTAAGCACTTTTCAATCTAAAACTTCTTCATTTAGCTAAAAATTCCTTCAGTTAATTTCTTTAATGATTATCTTGTGTGACTGGATCCTTTAGCTTTATTTAGCTTTGGTCTGGTTATCTGGAGGGAGCAGTTTGCCTAAATGTTGTGCCGTGGTAATGCCATGGGACTCCGAGGCATACTTCTCTTTGACCTCTGGCCGAAGACAAAATCCTCCTTGGAAGGAAAGGTCAAAGTATTTGGTCGGAGCATATGACAGAGACTTTTCTGCAAATATACCATTCAGCCTTTCTCGCCATGACTCTAACATGGCACTTCTCACTTCTGGAGGCGAGTGTGCTGGACACCAGAAGATCTGGGGGGCGAGGACCTGAAACCCGCAGAAACGCAGCACTCCATTCTGTATTTAATAAAAACATATAATCTGTTTTTAATACACATTTTAAAATTGTGTATGTTAAACATTCCTTAAATAAGTCATTTCATATACATTTGCCACATCATTGACAAGCTCTTTGTTAAGTACATTAGATGCGTCCGAATTTTCGTACTTATGCCCTTTTTTCTTCTCATTATTTCACAACCAGAAGTCTCACAGATTACCAGAAAACAGCTTACTTCCGCATTGAAAAATAAGGTGGATACAGTTGAGTACGTAGTACATACGTAGTGCATAAGTACATAGTGTATAAGTGCATAGGTATAGTGCATCATTAGTGCAAAATTCTACATTTTGAGAAAATCGCCTTTAAAGTTCATGCAATTATTAGTGGAAATAATTCATGCAATTATTAGTGAATAAGAGCCTGTGTCCTTTTAAGTGTTTTTTTTTAATTCTAAGTTAAACATTTGAATTAATTAAAAAAAAAAATCATACTAAAAAAATACAGTAAAATTTAAAATACAAAACAGATCACTTTTCATGAGCTTGACAGAGCAGGACTTTGCAAAACCATTGGTTTCCTGTCTTCCATTCTTTTTTTTAATTCCTGTAAGCATTTTTGTATACAAGATGGGCTATCATTTGTCATGTTGACATCTACAGCTACACATGTTCACCCTCCCCCACTGTCCAGTGTACCATCCAAGTCACATAGCATCAGCCAATGACAGTCACACACATGCCGCTCAAGCAGCTCTGTTCCATGTCCATCTTTCCTACCTGTAATTTTTAACACTTGCATGCAAAGTTGATTCAGAAGCAAAAGTAAAGTCCAAAATATGTGACAGCCCACATCCCATGTGGATTTATTACGGAATTCAACTCTGATCCCTTAAATACATAATGATTCCAAATGCACAAAGAGCTGTTCTTGCAGCTTAATTTGAATAAAAAGCCTGTTTAGGTTATGAAACTAGTACATTTAACTCCTTATTTCAAAAGATCAAGCCAAAATAAAAACTTAAATATTTTTATCTCACCTGTAAAGGCCAGAGGACAACATTTATGTCTCCGTGGATGCCATCGGGCTTAAACATGGACTCGATTGCCCCAGTGGTAAATGAAAGCATGGCTTTCTTATTCTGGTGTGAATGGTGGATGACATTTTAATTAAATATGATCATTAGAATTACAAAAACAGAATCCTTACAAGGAATCAGCATGTCAAGCGTACAAAACAAGCTTTGGCTCTAAAAATTCAGACCTTAAAAACGCCGTTGTCATACAAATTCTGCATGCTGAAGGCAAATCCTTGAGTTAAGACTCTGTCTATCCAGCCCTTCACGATGGCAGGTACACTAAACCAGTAGAGAGGGAACTGCAAAGATATTCCAAATCAAATTATTTTTTCTGAGATCAAAGTGAAATGTATACTCTGACATGTGTAACTAGGCACCACTGGGAAACTATTACCTGAAAGATAACCAGCTCTGCCTGCTCCAGCTTGCGCTGCTCTTCTGCAATGTCATCACTTAATCGACCATCTTGCCAAGCAACCATCATCTCATCATTGTATATAAAGTGCTCAGGATTCTTCAGATCACCTGCAATAATTACAGTAAAACAGTGGTCACTAATTGCACCTGCAGAGTACAGAGATATGATATTTAAGGAATGAACTTTTTCAGCAAATACCTACCCTTAATATCCTCTGCAGTAGCTGAGGCTTTGAAGTTCATAGCATAGAGATCCGACACTAGGACTTTATAGCCTTGCTTTGTCAGCGCCTGAACCGCTACATCTCGTGCAGCAGCGTTGAATGAGGCAGGACTCTGGTGGGCATAAATAATCAGTGCTGTCTTCTGTGCTGTTTACATAAATACACAAGGGAAGAAAAAGAAAAAGTTCATTGGTATTTGAGATCATTTACCCACAGGATGGGTTGTGGCACTTTATACAGTAGATTTCCTGTAACTGCAACAACAATAACAGGTATACTGTAGGCTCAAGTATTTTCAGGTAAATATACAGTATTTATACAGCAATTTCTTCTAAAGGGGGGGCACTGACCTAGCTGCTTTGTCTGCTGAAAATTCTTTCACTCTAATGTCATTCCAAACCTGTATGACTTTCTTTGTATTGTGGAGCATAAAATAGTATTATTTTGAGAATTGTTTCTTTGTGTTTTTTGACAGGGTCAATAAAATGGAAGACAATGGTCACCAAAACTGGTTACCAACGTTCTTCAAAATGTTTTCTTTTGTGTACTGTAGAAGAAAGTCGTGCAGGTTTGGTTGATTAAATGACTGAGTTTTTAGTTTTGGATGAACTGTCACTCAGACAGATGTATTGTTTATGGTTATTACAAAATGCTATAAACAATTTTTTACAGTGGAACACTGAATGATTAAATAATCTAAAACAAAAATTAAATTTCTCACCCATTTTTTTTCGTTTCCTGCAGTCTCCAATTCTGCACCGGGATGGAGGAGAGAATGTAAAGTCTTCAGCTTTACAACGAGCTGCTCTTATAAGCTTGTGCCAGCCCTCGCGTGCGAAGTGGTGTCTCAGGTTTCAGTATCTGTTATTACATAACCTGTATGTGGGTGAGATGATTGACTGGTCATTCTAGATATACTTATGTAGTATAAAAATATCTGACAAGACATCTTGGTGACAGTCTAGTTGCATGCATTGTTAATGGAATGCAGACACCTTGGTGACATGGTGGTGACACTTTATAATAACTTTCATTAGTAAATCATAAACATTAGTTAATATATGTTCAAATATCTAAAAACATGAGATAATGTGCTTGTTAAAGCTTACTTATTGTCAACAGATCATTTCATGTAAATTACAATGTCAAACTTTCAATATGATCATGCACTTTTAAAAAAATCTACAAACGATTTTTTACAGACATTTTACAATGATTAAACGCTTCATTAATAAATCATTAACAAACATTATATAATGCTTAACAAAGCGTTAGCTAATGTGTACAGATGTCATTATATGTACAGTTTATACCATTATGCACTTGTACAATCTACAAATGATTCTAACAGAAATTATACAATGACTAAAAGCTTTTGTTAATCTACTTTTGAATGCTAACAAATGTTATTAAACTTCAGTTCACATATTACCTAATGCTCTTTTTTACATCTACAAATGTTTTAAAAATAGTTTAATTGGTGATTTTAGCACTTCGCAAACAAATGTATGAGTTTCAGCTGATTATAACAAGAACAAATGCAAGAATGTTTTATTGGGAGCTGTCAAATCTATTAGCATATTGCTGCAAGAAGTAAAAATAAGGCACAGAAATTAGATAATACTAAAAACACCAAAACTGGTTTGTCAAAGAGTTTGGTATCTTTATATGGTTTCTCTCAAGTGAACTGAAAATCAAGTAGAGCATGAAAGAAGCCAGAGACCCAGAGGTGTGGTGTAAACGGTTTGTATGTTTGTGGCACACTGGCTTAGTTACACTGTAATTGAACCTCAAGTGCAAATGCAACTAAAATCCAGTCCCACAAAGGGGAACAATAAGTGTCATATGAGCCAGAGTCTCATCACGTGGTACCTGAAAACTTCTGTTGTCATGACTATCTCTTTGACTACCTGTATGCATATTTTTAATTAGAAAAAAACTGCTAGAATAACTGCTAGAATACTTTTTTTATATTTGCCTCACAAGCTTGTCAATGCAATAGCCACATTTTATTGTGTGGTAATCTTTAATGAAACACACCCCAGCGTAGCCATTTTTTGTTAGGTGAAAAGGCAAGAGCCTTAACAGCACTGCAAATGAGTTTTAAAATACATACAAGTATATTTGTTTTTCCTGTAATATATATAAACATCCTTAAAACAAGGTACATTTACTTAAGAAGAAAAACTGTGCATGATAATAATGCAGTTTTAGAGACCCGGGGGAATGACAACAAAGTAGGAACACTGCTGAAGTGGAAAACAAAAAGATAAAAAAAGGTGGGGCCAAAAAAAAAAAAGCCGTTTAATACTGTATTTATAATTAGATTTTTACTTACTGTAGATTTTTGTAAAGACATTTACAGTGAAATTGTGTTGTTTTATTTAAAAGCACTAGGTGTCATACTTTGACAATAAAACTGCACCAGTTGCCATTGTGGTTTGGGGTCAATGCTTGAGTGGAAAAAAATATTTAATATGTCTACCTTTTATCTGTATAGACGCGTCGTAGCTACAATACAGACATATATTTTCTATCGAAGCAGAAAGAACAATACATTACAAATTATTTCTAATAATCACTTGAAATAAGCATGCAATCTGTAAATAAATGAAACGAGAATACATTTGGGAATTATATCTGAACATGCGCAAACCAAGTTGTTTACCAAGCCATACTTAAGCTTTCACAAACACCCAACGTATGAACGATAACTTTAAAAGAATAACATTAATATAAACAGGTAAAATCTAGCAAAAATATACAAATCTCGATTGTGTAAACATTTTTCAGATATGCGAATAAGCAAACATTGCGAAAAAATACATGCAAATACTAGCCTAAAAACAATTTAGCACTTACTTTGCATTTATGCAAAACACCTCGCAAATATGTGGTGTCGCGGAAAGTTTTGCCTGGTCTCTGCTGGGTACTGATGTCTGGTTCGCGAACGAATCGTTTTATTTAACCGGTTCTTCTTAGTGAAGTTCAGCACATCAGACAGAATCGTTACTTAAATTGTTCACTTTTTTAAAAGTCTCTGGCACTCCGTCTGACTCAAAATAAACCAACAACCCGGAGTTATTCAGTTACCCAAACAGGGCAGATAGCGTGCAGCCAGTTTTCTGCCTGCATGCGTAACCGCTGATGCTGTGTTGTCATAGTGAGGGAAGACTATCCACTAGTTTCCTACGCCCTGTGAGGCCTTGCGTCAGAAGTGGGAGCGTCTTCAGGTTCAAAGTAAACAACTGGGACGTGACACTCATTCATTCAACAGTTGACAGGAGTGACGGGCAAATGAAGCCTCGTGAAGCACCGAGACTTTCCTCTGACTGTTTCGGGAAAAGATTCAAAGCTTCGAGAGTGTCGAAAACAGCGCGATCTGGTGGTTAGTAAAAAATAAAGCAGCCAAAAGCCTGTAAACTCCGTCGGAAGAAGCATTCACCACAATTTCCATAGATCTATCCATGTTATATGCGCAAATAAAAGCCTAACCGTGTGTGTGTGTGTGTGTGTGTGTGTGTTTGTTTGTTGAATTTCTGACTCTGATGAATTAATTTACCCATTGAACAGTGCCATTAAATGCCAGTACGAATATCAATATGATGTAATAGAAGAATAATGTACAAATATATCAATTGCATATGGCATATATTTATTTTTCCTGAAATAATTTGTATTCTTCATATT
>JAHKKF010534229.1:0-24404 GCA_019740295.1 Labeo calbasu
AAATGCAATTAATCATGCAATGCAATAAAATGAGTGCCTCATCTTCTTAATCTCCTCACGTAAATGATTAGATTTTGATGACTTATGTTTCTTCCCCACCGCATCATCACGTCACAAGTGCCCTTCATGTTTTTGATGAAATCCGAGATTTTTCTGATCCTGACCACTGTACTCTTGTGAAAGCACGTCGAAGACTGACACGGAAGAGAATTGTTGAATAAAGTGGTTATTTGTTTTCTTTGCACACACAAAGTATTCTCGTAGCTTCATAAAATGAAGGTTGAACCGCTGATGTCACATGGACTATTTTACAACCTGATCTCTTGATGAAAACGTACCTGTGGAAACTTTTTCACAAGACATGAACTTTAAATGTCCGTTCAATGGCGTCATAACTCTAATGCTCCGTGACGTTTTAAAATAATGTACCATCTGCACTACACCTAAACCTACCTGATAAAAGCGAACGTGACGTAAAAACGCAATCGTAAACATGCCGTTTTAGCTTGTTTTTTGATCACTTATCTTTCAGCTCTTTTATCATGAGTCATGTTTTTCACAGGATTCGTACCCAAGGTTTCCGCATCCTAAGTCCAATTCCCTGACAGATGAGCTACCGAACAAGCTTGTTATGTTTGGTGTTGTGCCCATTTTTGACGATAACAAGTGCTCGCTGTTTTACCGCCTCTAGTGTTAATTTCTGTTGGAAACTGCAGTGATATGTACTTACTGGTTTGTATTTTGCATCTTGTGAAAATGTTCCCACAGGTACCTTTTCGTCATAAGATCTGGTAGCTATTTTAACAATGTCCTTACTACCTTTCTGGGCCTTCAACGTGGTAGTTGTCTTGCTGTCTACGCAGTCAAAAAGCTCTCTGATTTCATCAAAAATATCTTAATTTGTGTTCTGTAGATGAACGAAGGTCTTACAGGTTTGAAACGACAAGGGTGAGTAATTAATGACAGAATTTTTTGGTGAACTATCCCTTTAATTTATCAACTGCTGGTGTATGACATCAACAAAGCTACATTGTTCTCTAAAGATAAAAGTTGTATGGTATTTATGCAACTGCCTGACTGAGTATTTCAACATTGCAATAGTAGAAGGCCAAGCCAAGTAAACCTGAGAGGAAAGTTTGGCTGGAAGTGCGCTAGCCCTAATCCCACTCTGACCCAACCTCTACCTCCTCATCCCCTTCCTCCAGGGACCCAAATTCAGCATTCCTCTCTCTAATGCTCTACTTAATCAGTCGGTGTGCAAAATATGAAACGCACGGTGTACTGGATTCGGCCCAGCGCTGATGAGAGCGTAAGTCATGTTCTGTCGGACTCACGCTAAAGCCTAATGCGTGATTTACAATGACTTCACTGTCCCGTTTCAGATGCGAGACAAGCATGATCCTCAGACAGAGCTCGGGGGAAATGTCAGCCCACGCTGCTAAAAACAAAGTCACATTTGAGTGTGGCCGGTCGAAGACCCCTTGTGGTTTGTATCCACATCCTGAAGTGGAGACAGTGATTTACACAGTGTGTCTATCAGTCGTTTGGGACCGGCGGTTAGTCGGCGGTGTGCTGATGACAGGCATGCTGTGTGCAACATTACGTTATAAATAGATCTTTAAAGCAAAGTGGCCACGCTGGAGCTCGTACGTATCTGTCGCTTGTTAAACGGCCACAAAATGACCTGCCACCAAAATGGAAATACGCTCCACTTCACCAAACCGTAAGGTCAGCTTACAGCCTTGTTTTCAAAAATCTGAAAGTGATTTTGAGGTGTACTACCGATTGCCAGCTACTCTCTTCCAGCCATAATGTATTATGTTTTCGAGCACCTTACATTTGGAGGTGATTTATCTTTACGGATTTGGCTATTTGCCTCCGCATCAAATTCCTGCTGTCAAAGAGAGCAGGACAATGCTGGGAAATAAAATGCTGTGGCATAAATAAGGCCCGAATTTATATCCTCTGCCTTTAAAACGCAGTCGAGGCTTCTAGTGAGATCAGGACACTAGTGCAAAAGTCTCCTTCAACTCTCATCTTCGCAAACTTTTCTTTACTCCGTTTGGAAGACAAATCACCCAACTGGCCGGTCAGATTTCACAGTGCTTTTCAAAAGGCTCTGAAGCTGCTCTGAGCAAAGAAAGCAGCTTTGATTTGAGACACCTGTCTGCGCTCCAAGCTGTTCTGATTTGGTCGCTTTTCAGATTTCAGTGAATGATACACACAGGTTTTGATGGTTCCACCCCACCCTGATTGTTCCTGCTGCTAACATCAGTTATATTATCTTACCGGTCATGGCAGTTTGCAGTTACAGAATACAGGGGGTGGTCCACCGACTGAACCTGACACCCAGAAGCATTGTCGCTCAGGGTAAGTCACACCTCTTTATTGTACGGGAAAGATGGGAAGAGGCTGAAGGCGTCTCAGCTTTCTCCAGCTGGAGGATCCCTGCAGGCCCTTGAGACGTAAGCACAATGACACCAGAGATGTGACTCATGGACTCATAATGCAGTCGTCCAGGCTGAGTGTGAGTGAGTGATCACCTGGAGTGGTTACATCTGTGTGAGAGCAAAAGTTCAAGGGTCATATCGATATCAATGTTGAACACAGCTAAAAGTATCAGCACTGCAAATAGAAAGCTTATCTTACCTGCTATTTTTGTCTTGTTTCTAGTCAAAATATCAAAAAATTCTTAAATCAAAATGCCAACCTGATCTCATGACGAAAACGTACCTGTGGGAACTTTTTCGCAAGATGCGAAATACATACCGCCATGTACGTTCCGTGATGAATATGATGTGAAATGTCCACTGAGAGGCGCTAAAAGAGTGTTTATTTCATGTGACGTGGTTTAACGCGTCATCCCAGTTCTGACTTGACATGTTTTAAAATAACGTACCATCTGCACTACACCTAAACCTACCCGATAGTAATGAACAAAAGTGAATGTGAGGTAAAAATGCAATCGCGAGCATGCCATTTTAGATTGTTTTTAATCTCTCATCTTTCAGCAATTTTATCGTGAGACATGTTTTTCACAGGATTCGTACCCAAGGATTCTACATCCTAAATCCAATTCCATGCGGCTGAGCTATTGAGCAAGCTTGTTACACCCGGAAAGCAAAACATATGTAGCTGTAATCATACACTCTTAAAAATAAAGGTGCTTTAAAACGTTCTTCACATTGATGCCATAGAAGAACCATTTTTGGTTCCACAAAGAACCATTCAGTCAAAGGTTCTTTAAAGAACCATCTCTTTCTTACCTTTTTAGAATCTGAAGAACCTTCTTTGACCACAAAGAACCTTTTGTGAAACAGAAAGGTTCATCTGATGTTAAAAGTTTTTTATGGAACCATTTAAACAAAAAAAGGTTCTTCTAGGGCATTGTGAAGCACCTTTATTTTTAAGAGTGGAAACGATTACAAGTGCTCGCTGTTTTACAGCCTCTAGTGTTCATTTCTATTGGAAACTGCAGTGATATGCACTTATTGGTACATATTTCACGTCTTGCGAAAAAGTTCCCACAGGTACGTTTTCGTCATGGGATCAGGTAGCAAGGAGCAATTCCTAGATAAGCAAAATGACAAGATATTTAGTCTTGTTTTCTTGGGGGACAAGAAAAATGTGCATTTTGCGTAAAAAAAGTACAATTATCTTGTTTTAAGAGCATTTTACTTACTCAAATTGCAGCTAGTTTTACTTGTTTTAAACAAAATTCACTTCATTTAGATTTTTTCCCCCCAGGAAAAATATTTGATTTTTGATATTTTGACTAGAATCAAGACAAAAATACTAAGTAAGATTAGCCTTTTTTTGCAGTGAGGTCCATTAACTTATTAACTTGCTAAATAATACTAATAAATAAAATAATATATATTTTCCCCCATCACTGATTATTAAGTAATATAATTAAATTGCATTAAAGTTTGTCTAAAACACTGTGACAGAAATCACCCATTTACATAATAGTATAAATCTGTCCATTTGCATTTTTTTTTTTACACTTTTTCTTCACTGTAAAACCAGCCATAAAAAGGGTTTTATATACATTTAAGTGTTAATGTGCTTTCATAGTAAATGTCATTATTAAAAAAATGTGTAAAAATGATTAATTTAAACATATTTGATATTTAGTCAAGACATATAATGTTTCTTTCAGTTTTTCTTCCGTTTATATAGCCGTCTTTTTATCTGGTTTTCAAACTGTGAAGAAAACTGAAAGAAAGAAAGAAAGATGTGTGTGTGTCAACTAAAAAACAACATTTAAAGCAATAAGTTTTTACACAATGCATTAGAATGATATTTACTGTGAAAAGCATGTGTAAACGTTAAAAAAAGCACTATTAATGGTATATATAATATTTAGTATAAAACATATAATATTACTCATTTAAAGGCCCATTTATCTTGTTGGAATTTTTTTCTTTTTTTTTTCATATTTTTGGAAATCTTGGCTTAAACCCCTGACCTAGAGCACCACATGAGTCAGGACTGTCAGAAAATAAATAAATAACCTAGACGCCCCCGGCCACAGCCTTTTTTCTTTTTGTCTCGGAAAGTTTCTCTCAGTGCCATTTCATATTTATTTCATATTCGAGTATTTTTAATGAACAACTAATATGGAAAACATGGCAAGCATGTGGATATTCCAAGCTAAACTTTCACGGCGAGGCTTTTTTTATGCACAGCCGTCCTGTTTTACATATTTGACTTTTCTGACACAGGTCAAGACTTTGAAAAGAGAGAAACTAAAGCGGGTTAATTTAACTTGGCAACAGGTTAAATCAAGCTATTCAATAACAGCCAACTTCACGTTGGTGAGCAGGGCCAGCCAGCAGTGTCATGGAATGTTTTTAAGTGGCCAGCTTTGATGTCTGGTGTGCGGGAGAGACTGCGCCCTCTATGTGCCCTAACATTTGTGCTTCTAACTCCCTCGCTCTGAGGCCTCTGTGATAGTCATCGTATGAAAGGGAGAGCGATAAATACAAAGAGAAAGGAATAGAGAGCGAGCGAGAAGGAAAGAGAAAGGACTGTAGAGCATTGTAATTAGTTGCACCTGTTTCCTTTAACGCGGCTCCGGTTTCTCTGTACAAACGCATGTAGATTAGGCATCAAAGTGCCTCTCTTCAATGCCCCCTTTGTTGGCAGTTGTCAGGGAAGCAGCCTCCAGAAATGTGTGACCCGAGCAAAGCTCTGGAACTCAAGCACAGAGAACCCGCAGCCATGTGTCCTCTCCACAGCAGGAGAGCGAGCTTCTGCTGGGTCACCGTTAGACTTCGCTCACTTCTGTAATGACATGTGGATACAGTCCCGCTTTGTTGAGTCAAATTTTAATAAGTTGTCCTGCAGGGCCATAACTTCCTAGTAAAAGTTACTTACTGGTTAAAAAAAAAAAGTAAATGAAAGTTATCTACGGTATGGTATATTTTCATTACTAATCGCCCTTACATGGAATATTCATGCCACACAAGGCATATTGCAGTATTTGCACAATTTGTACATTATATATGTTTATGTTCATCTATTTTTCTCTTTAATTGCTCTATTTATGAGTAAGTTCTAATTTCTTCAGAGCTTACAGAAACAATATGTCATTGCCGGCAATTAGTGCTGCATACTGTATTGTTGTGCCTTTGATAAATAAACTTTGGATGCGTCCCAATTCATATACTATTCATCTTGTATTATGCAAGATTACAATTAGTGGGTCTCCAATTGTAGCATGTTGAAAATAGTACACTAAAGATGTCCAAATGGTACACTATTTTCAGTGCATCATGCTTGCAAATAGAAGTACAGTTTGTGACGCTTCTATATCAACCTTTAGTTGCATAATAGTGGCAAAAGAAGCCAATTTAACACAGTTTCAAAACACACAACAGTGTGGTATAGTTAGGACTGAATAATTTGATCTACTTGACCAAAACATAGTCATAGTCCACAACATTTTTAAACTAAAATCATTTTTAGTCCAGCATAGGGAGGGTTGGTTTGTTTAACTGTTCATTTTGCCTCACAAAAGCTAAATAAATAAAAGGAGAACATGACAAAGCAAGAAAAATAAGTGAACATGAATATAGCCATTTAGAAAATACTGAAAACTGTATAGAATTCTGTATAAAATCAAGTATTTCAGTAACACAGGGAGACAAATTGCAGTACGTATATAGAATTATAAAAAATACTGTACCCTCAACAAACGCGTGTGATGTTTGGCTTAGAAACATTGCAGATTCAACAAGGAAGCAGTGACACCTAGCGGCTGACGAACGCAAGTACTAGAGAAGCCTATTATTAATTTTCCAAGGAGGTCATTTCATACTTTCAACTTTCAAAAGTGTGAAGAATTAGAGATTTAGAGATTCAGATTTTGAACATACAGTCATAAAAAAACATAAACAATATGTTGTACTTGGCTTATCATGCAAGTTTAATCAGCATGATTAGGTCTAATCTCTCCCCTCTAGTTTTCATTGATTGAGAGAAGCCGTAATTTGTATGAGTCATAATTTAGTTGATGCCTGATTTGTTCTAACACGTGCAGTATGAACAAATCAGCCTAATGTTTTTAAAAAAACAAATATGTGCTCAACATAAAGTAGGCCTAGACACTCTTAATTTAGTAATTTCACATGAAACCATTTGCTGACATGCAACTACCAAAAACCATGGGAGATCATCTATCTTTCTATGGGGATTTCAAATTGTCTTGTGAAGGTCATCGTCCCTTATATTCTAGTGTTAAGTTGCAAAAGCATGAAAATATTTTGTGGCAGCTGAAATATTTTCCCTCAGTCAGCATGAGGTTTTTGTGGAACTGAACAACAGCAAAGGGAAATAATGTGAGTGATTCAAAGCAACTAAAGAAGTGATGCAAAAGAGGGGCTCAGGGCTACTGAAACCAATTTGCATGGAGGTTATTTACCTCTAACCAAGGCAGACTGGGAAAAAGTACCATGCGTCCAGCAGAGATTGTAATGGCCGACGGCGAGTAGAATAGTGAGTGTTTGTCTGTGTTTTACGTTTTTTACTCTTTCTTCCTACTACACTGGTCTGTAAATAGCTACACGGTTCACAGATTCACTTAACTTTTTTAGAAACCCTTTATACATGCAATGAAATATGAGAACAAAGTGTCTTTCAGTATTTGTGTGGTAGGCCTATTCCATTTGACACAAAGGGTTCATATCTGAAACCTATAAGCGCTTTACCACCACCAACCTGAATGTTTTAGGCACGGTTAACTGTACCCAACTGTGCTGCTAGAACGCATATGTGACATGCTATCAGCTGGCTGTTGCTTTCCAGTAACCCTTCAGACCTTGATTAGCTTGTTCAGGTGCGTTTGATTAGGGTTAAAGCAAAACTATGCAGGCTGCGGCTCTCCAGGACCGATGTTCGCCACCCCTGCTCCAATGTTTAGCTTAGATATCACGATGTCGCCAACTCTTGGATAACCGAGATGATGTAGGCTACATTTCAAAATCATGTAGCAGCACAGTGGAAAAGGAAACCGTAGGAGCTGTTCACGATGGTCGGCGTTTTTATTTTTTTTTCTACGTAGACGCGCTAGATGGACGCGTTCACACCGTGTCCTAATTGCACGCGAAGCGACAAGATTCCAGCGACAAGAAATTTGGCTGTCCACACCAGACGCGACTTGACTGAAATATCACAGACATTCAGAAGCTCAGAAGCGCACTGCACACAACGAAATGGACAGGTTTATAATTTAATTCATAAATATTAAACCTTTTTAACATTATTAAAACGACATACTGAGTGGCTGATACCATTTTTGTCATGGAGTTGTGAAACTATAGGTTTGCTTACATTTATTTTCAAGATCCGAGGTAAATTTGTATTAATTTCAGTGTGGCTATAAATTCACGCAATGTGATTTTTCAAACTCACATTAGACACTTTTAACATTGAATAAAGCACAGTATCTGAGATTATAATTGTCATAGTTTGTTGTTCTAGCCGCCAGTGGCGCCTGCAGGTTTACGGCTGTACGCACTGTGCGTACCATGAGCGCTCTGACCCGGAAACGTCTGTCCGGCAAATATTTCAGCAGTTATTATTATGTGTCCAGTATTTCGGTCGACTGAACACCGGCCATGTCATTACTTTGAATATCAGTATGAGTCCATGCTTTCACAATCAGTTCGAACCGCTCTCTCATTGTTCCTCCGTAGTAGTCCGATCTCATTAAAATGCGTATCAGTAGCACGGTTTTCTGTTTCTATTTGGCGTACTATTTATACGCAGAAATTCACTTTGGCGTGCATAATATGATACGCAGTTTTGGCGTAACGTTACATGTAGCCTAATACGCACTTACCCCCTAATCACTGCGTTTTACGCCAATTTCAATTTCAGTAGTCAATTTCTGCGAAATAAATGGCCTATTACGCCAAATAAACAGAAAATCGTGCTATACAACGAATTCATGACAATGTTTTGCATTCAAACTGCCCATAAAAGTTATAGTGAAAAGTTCTTTCAAATTAAATGCAATACATTTTAATAATTTTTTTTTTTCTCTCAAGTAGGCCCTGGGTTGCTACACACATCAGACAAAATTGCGTCGCAGAAAATCGTTTAAATTTTACGGTAGGCTATTCAGAACAGAGCAACATAAAAATCAGAAAATATAAGCACCTAGGACAAATTATAAATAAATGCCATTATAATGTGTGTTTTAATTTATTGTTGTATATAAATTATATAATGGCTTTCATTATAAATGACATATTAAAGTCTAGCCAAAACGAATTTAAGAAACAGAAACGCACAGGCTCCATGTCTCATTCTGCACTAATATTCCCACGAGAGGCTCCGGCGCGATTACTTGGATTTTTACATTTGCACGAAACGACTTTGTCATACAGATAAGAACAAGACATTATTTGGAACTATAAAGAGTTTACAGTTATTTGTGTGCACAATACTAAAACAAAACGTGCTTTTGAAAAAAATAAAGACAACAAAAAGGGTGCGGCTTCCTTGAACCTGTGTCATGGTCACAAAACAGAACTCGGTGTGACTTGTCGCGCAGGTTTTTGTTTTGGCACATCCGTCCGTCTTCCATGCTGCTTACTACGGGACGCGGGAGTGCTGACATACGGCAGCCGTATCGGAGTGAAGAGGTTAGGAGAACGTTCTGGGAACCTTCAGAGAACTTTCAGGGAACCTTCTAGGAACATAAATAGAACGCTCCCTATTGGTTAGCCAGGAAAGTTTTCTTAACGTAAATAGAACGTTCCCTGTAGGTTAGGGGAACGTTCTGGGAACCTACAGGGAATGTTCTCAGAATGTTGTGGGAACATTCCCGGAACGTTCCCGATAGGTTCCCAGAACGTTCTCCTAACCTACAGGGAACATTCTATTTACGTTAAGAAAACTTTCCTGGCTAACCAATAGGGAACGTTCTTGGGAACGTTCTGGGAACCAAAACCTAACATTCCCAGAACGTTCTGGGAACCAGAAATTGTTAGCTGCGTTGTTAACCAAGCGGCAACCTCCCGGTCTCCCTCTTGAAGCCAACACGGAAGTGACTAAAACTGCAATTAATCGACTTGCTGCTAGAGACTGGCTGCAAAAGGGAGTCAATCCCATAGACTCCTCATGTTAAAATGCTCAACTTCACAGCAGAAAAAAATGTTTACAGCCTGGTTCAAAAAGTGGTTTTGGTCTATATAGCTAATTTTGCCCTTCATGTCAACTGTATAATTATAATTTAACGTATAATTTTGTCAGTTGACTGTTATGATCGGTTAACGAGCGTCGGTTGTCAGTCAGGAAAATTAACAAAATAAAACTGCATGCCCTGCGTGCCTCTAACTGATCATTTGGTCCTTAAAAAAATGTGCATATCCTCAGAGGAAATCCTGCAGGCGCCCCTGCTAACCGCAACGTCGCAGAATTAGAAAAATAGTAATTTTGTGTGTCGTTTCTACAATATATTTTTAAAAAAAAATCACGTATCGGCGTCGCGGCTAGTTTGGGCAAAAATTTATTAGCGTCTAGTGTAAACGCACCATTACGCTCCCATTTTTTTAGTTTTTTTTTTAAACGTCTCGCGCATAACACTGCATTCTAAAAACGCTATGCTTAAAGGGATAGTTCACCCAAAAATGAAAATTCTGTCATTATTTACGCTTTTGTCATTTCAAACCCGCGGAAATACTCTCGTTTATCTTTGGAACAAAAATTAAGATATTTTTGATGAAATCCAAGAACTTTCTGACCCTGTATAGACAGAAATGTAATTACCACATTCAAGGCTCAGAAAGGTAGTAAAGACATCTTTAAAATAGTCCATGTGACATCAGTGGTTTAAGCGGAATTTTTTGAAGCCACCAGAAATTGTAATTCAACAATTTCTTCTCTTCTGTGTCAGTTAACATGCGTTCACAAAAGTACCTCGACAATGCATACATGGTTAATTTTAATTTCTTTGTGCACAAAATGTGTTCTCGTAGTTTCATAAAATTACAGTCGAACCACTGATGTCACATGAACTATTTTAAGAATGTTCTGTACTACCTTTCTGGCCCTTGAAAGTGGCAATGTCGTATCCAGGGTCAGAAAGCTCTCAGAAAGTTTACAACAACCCCACTGAAAATCCTTCTGTGAAATAGCTGCTTTCATATTTTGGAAATTTGATTTCTAAACTTGAGCATCAGCTATTCATTGCTAAACTCATTACACATGTATACGAGAGATCCAGATTCCATCTGTTTTGTAGAATGACCCTTACGGACAGAAAAGTAGATAAGAAAACAATAGAAAAAGCCAAATACAATTTGAAACATGCTGATGTTTTAAGAAAGATCTGATGCAGGCCTTCAATCTGTGACCATACAGCTCTGCACAGGTACACTGACAGCACTGACAACAATAAGGAGACACAAAAGAAGAGAGAGCAGAGAGGTAAATAATTTACTCCATTATCTACACTGCAAAGCTCATCAGTAAGCCTGAACAATAGGCACGATTGAATTGCTGATTGCATCTCTCTTTGCCTGCTAGGTCCTTTACCTCCCTGAATTCTGCATTAAAGAGAAAGAGCAGCACGGAAGAAGAATCTTTTCCAATGTCAAACAGCCGTAATATACAGGTACCAATCTAATTAAGAGTCAAAGGTCAAATCCAACGTCAGACTTTAGGCTTTTTCAGCAGTAATGGAAGGAAATGGTTATGGACGATTTTTCTGAAGGACTTTATGAGTGTCCTTTCCATGTTTTAGTAGAAATGACCTCGAATCTAAAAAGCAATTGGCTAAAAACAAATTGGTAAAACCAAAGCCTTAATCATAGACGTCAAACAAATTACCCATCATGATGTTTATATTGAAATGTCTCTGTGTGGTTTACTTCAATTTCTTTCCTAGTGAGCAATCAGATTTTTCCAGTACCTGTGTCATTCGCCTCGTATAGTGAAGTCAAATCATGTTTAGCTTTTCCTAATTATCTTTCCACATCATGGGAACAAATCTCTTAATCACTATTTTTAGCTCGCATAGTCAAGGAAACCTGAATGCCCGCAGATCGGAAATAATGTGCTAGTTTCCTTGGTTCGCCATTGACTTTGAACTTTTTATCCCTGCACCTTCCAATTTAGATCACTATGTTTCCTTCAGACGAAGGCGTTTTCATAGCAAGCATAATAAATCCCTTTAGCCAAGTGCTCAGAGGTCCTGCCTTCTGTCCAGGAGAGTAGGGGGTCAGTGTCTCTCCTCCTCTCTGCTCTGTTTGTTTTATGGAGCACCAATTTCAAAACACCACGGCCAGTTTTACTCCACAGCTCAGCGATCTCCTCTGATCTACCCACAAAAAAAAAAAAAAAAAACAGCCATTTTGTCAGAAGTCCAGAGGGTTATGGTTGTCAAACCCAGCCAGCCTTCATTAGTTGAATGAGGTCATTATTTTGACTCTGATTTAGAGGTTATTTCAGCACAGAGACTCACAGTACTAATGGTGGCGAGCTTTACTTTTTGACCTTAAGCAGGCCTGAATCATATCCTTCAAATATAAAGAGACAAGACTCGTTCTTCCTACTATTAAAAATACGACCAATCATGTTACACTCATCCCACTGTAATTTTACAAATAGGGAAGATAAATATGCCAGTTAGTGTATTTAGACCTGTAAATCGCTCATTTTGCTAAAAGCTTCTTGAAGACACCATGACAAAAAGACTTCCTAGAAACGCTAAACTTACTCTCTGGAAAAGGCTGCATCACCAGCCCACCATTTGCACACAGTGACTTAAACCGTAGTGTGTCATTTATGCAAGAGAACAGAGAGAGGGGCACAAATTGCCGGGTCTAAAGTAAAGAGCTTTATTTATAGCTGCCACCAAAGCTGAAAGCCGGTGCAGCTCTAATAGAGCAATCTGTATTCTTAATGGTAATGCCCCATTCGTTTGGTCCATTTGGCTCAGTACAGGTGCATTAATGGGGCTTGTTGAACAGTTCCAGCTGAGCTGATTCGAGAAGAAGGACGGATCAGTGAACATAATACTCCCTCTGGTGGTGGAGGAAGAAAGAATTACCAGAATAGCTGATGGACGTGATAATTAAGTATTTACTGCATTTAATAGAAGACAGTGTCCACCTTGTTTTCCCCATAAGAGTGGGTGCAGCCATTTGTAATTTTTTTGTGTCTGGCTTCTGGTCTCATCCACTTCCAGCTATTTTTAGCTGCACAAACAGCTTGTTTTGCTGCAAGATATTGCAAACTGGTGTGTTTTACCATTTTGTTTTAATCTATGATCTTAATTATGAACACACTGGTTTGTAGTGCAAACTGGTTTACCGTTTACTGCATTTCGATATTCTTCTTGTTATTTCCCTATGGTGGATTTTGAACCGGACGTCTAACACATTACCAGATTACTCTCTTTCAATACTTCCGCATTGAAAAATAAGGTTGAGGTCAAATGTTTACATACACCTTGCAGAATCTGCAAAATGTTAATTATTTTACCAAAATAAGAGGGATTGTACAAAATGTGTGTTGTTTTTTATTTAGTACTGACCTAAATAAAATTTCACATAAAATATGTTTACATATAATCCTTCAGAAGCTACAGAAGATACTTACATGTTTTCCAGAAGACAAACTAAGTTAAATTTACCCTGATCTTCAAATTCAAAAAGTTTTCACCCATCAGCTCTTAATGCATTGTGTTTCCTTCTGGAGCATCAGTGAGCATTTGAACCTTTTGTAATAGTTTCATAGAGTCCCTCAGTTGTCCTCAGTGTGAAAAGATTGATCTCAGAATCATACAGTCATTGTTGAAAAATGTTAAAATACGCAAAACTGCTGAAAAACCAAAGAAATTGTGGGACCTGAAGGATTTTTCTGAAGAACAGCGGGCAATTTATCCGTTCAGGACAAACAAGGGACTCATGAACAACTATCACTAAACAAAAGCAAAAAAAAAAAAACAACAACAAAAAAACACAATTATGGACATTCAGGTAAACTTTTGAGCTTTTGAACTTTTATAAATTCAACTATTATTTTCTCTTGTGGACTATATGTAAATGTCTTTTGTGTGAATTATCTTTTTCAGGCCAGTACTAAATAAAAAATAACATGCATTTTGTATGATCCCTCTTGTTTTGGTAAAATAATTAACATTTTACAGATTCTGCAAGGTGTATGTAAACGTTTGACCTCAACTGTGTATTAGACTAAAAGTAAAAGAAAGCAAGCAAGAAAGTTCCTTCATAATTCAATTTCCTTCAGTAATAACACATATCTAGACCATTTCGCTAGATGTAAACAACACTGGTCCAGAATCGCTTCCTGTTTTTTTTATTTTTTTTTATTTCACATATACAAATACATCTTAAAAGTGCTAATGTAACATTTTCATCCAGTCAAATGTTATGTTGGTTGTATTTTTTTGTGATGTTTGCGTAAAGTAAAAAAAAAAAAGAAACAGGAAGTGTATCGGGACCAGTATGTTTACATCTAGCGAAATGGTCTATAATGTATGTCTTTTCCAGTTTCATATAAGTAAATACGGCCATTATGGTCAGATTGTAAACATTATATTAAACAACTGAATTGAGGTGTTAATATTCACTCTATTTTCCAACACAAATGTAAGCTGTTTTCTGTGAGACTTCTGCTTCATTAGCTGCTGTAGGGAAATAACGAGAAGAATAACAAAGTACAGTGTGTAAGACACACTAGTTTGCAATATCAAGCAGAAAAACAAGCTGTTTTGCAGATAAAATACCTGGAAGTGAATGACACTGGCCACAGCAAATATGCAAATGGCCGTGTCCACTCTTATGGGAAAAATAAGGATATTGCACTGTCACTTTAAGTTAAATTCATACATTTTTATATATGTTTAGATTTAATTATGCCTTCAGAGGGGTAATAGGACTGATAGCTTATTTCGACATTAGAAGCCTTTAGATCAAGGTCATTAAAGTGCAAACTGGAAAAATGTTAATTTATTCAACTTTTCAGTTTACAAAATCATGATAACAGAACATTTTAAAGTGATAGTTCATTCAAAAATGAAAATTCTGTCATTAATTACTCACCTGCATGTCGTTCCAAACCCATAAGACCTTTGTTCATCTTCGAAATGCAAATAATTTTTTATTTTTTAATGAAATCCAAGAGCTTTCTGAGTCTGCATAGACAGCAACACAACTGACACGTTCAAGGCCCAGAAAGGTAGTAAGGACATCGTTAAAATAGTCCATGTGACATCAGTGATTAAACCGTAATGTTATGTGCGAAGAAACAAAAATAACTTCATTTAACAGTAGTTTCTTCTCTTCTGTGTCAGTCTTCGACACACGTTCACGAGAGCACCGCAGACATCCGAGAGGAAGTTAGAGAAAACGGACCTGGAACAAGCATGAAGAAATAAAAAGATGTAAAATATATTTACTGTAAATAGTACTAAAAAAAGTTACTGATCTTACATTACTAACAATATTTTTTGATGTAAGGGACACAAATGGCATTCAAATACTGGGAAAAAGCCCAATTGGTCATGCTTGAAAACATGCAATAATTTTAGGCTCCCAAAATGTTGTAGCTCCTGTGCATGATAATTTACCCATCAGTGATTCTTTAAGAGATACTGTCAATAAACTAGAAAGTATTCTAAGCAAACAATAACTCAGATAAAATCATGTTTCATACTAAGATACTCAGTGACATGGAAACAAACAAATAATAGCAACGCTACATCAACAGAACACAGCAAACTTCAGTGCTCCTAATTAACCTCCTTCTTTGCAAATCAATACGTTGTCCAGGCTCTTTTTAATTGAGGAGTAATTATCAGCCTGTATTCATCTGTCTAATGAAACAATGCTTTGTTATGCCTGCAGCTAAACCAAAAAAAAAAGTTAATTGAGTTCTCTCTTGTCAAGCAGACGTTCACTCATGGCCATATGATGCGTCTGGTTTTGGCCTGCATAATGTCTGTCTGTGTGTCTGTTGAGATGAAGGCAGATGTTTTGTTGGCCACTGATCACATTGGACACACTCACTGTCCCCACTTTTACTCCATACCAGAATTAGATTTTTTCTTTTCTTTCTATTTTTCCTGGTCACCATGACAGTCTCTTCTTATTTAACACTGAAACTAAACTGAGACTGAACAACTGATGATAAGAAATGACCCTTAACAAGATGTGTGGCATAGTTGTTATTTACTATTGCAGCTACTATTACATTACTTAGTTCACCTGAAAATTTAGCTCACCCTCATTTAGTTCCAAACATAAGACCTTCGTTCATCTTTGGAACACAAATTTAAATATTTTTGATGAAATCCAAGAGCTTTCTTGGAACTTTCTCAGATATTTAAATGGTGTGTTAAATTTAGCAAGTTAACTTCCCTGATAGCACACGTACATTTCGGAGATGTCTATTTGACGTCTACAAGACGTATCTTTTAGGGTGTTTGCCCATCTGCAATACGTCTTATAGGATGTTTCCAATTAGATGTCAAATAGACGGCTATTAGATGTCTTTAAGATGTTTATGATTTAGATTGTATGTAAAACTGACATCTTATGTCAGATGTTTGTACACAGCAGATGCTTTCCAGATCAAGTGATCTTTATAGAGGTACGTGTGCTATCTGGGTTTGACAGTCCTAAAAACTATCCTATTAAACTATACACACCCCACAAGCATATCCTCGAAGCCCAGTTTGAAAATTGAATTATTAGTTTATAACGCTACGTTCACACTGTCACTTTTTGGGATTGGCAACCGCATTTACTTACAGGTG
Organism: Labeo calbasu; assembly: GCA_019740295.1. Taxonomy (NCBI): domain Eukaryota; kingdom Metazoa; phylum Chordata; class Actinopteri; order Cypriniformes; family Cyprinidae; genus Labeo; species Labeo calbasu. The sequence continues at coordinate 16,298 of JAHKKF010534229.1, forward strand.
TGAGTCTCGAAATGTCCCGTTCACACAGCAGCTTATAAAAGTGCCTCGAATACACTCTGTATGAACGTGCAAAGGGAGTCAAGTCCATATTACTTACTAGTAACCATAACAACAGTGGCTAAAACTGAACGTTTTATCACTTTCTGACACGTCAAGAGTCCAGTCGAGCTGCGAGTTCATTCATCAAACCTTCATTAACCGACAGCAGCTTTATATTTGGGAGAAGGGTGGAGCTGCGCACCAAACACAAAACTGACGGGATCGGCTCCGGTGGAGACTGGATATAAAACTTTAAGCAGCTTGTTTCAGCTGGTGTGAGTTCGGTTATAGAATGCGGTCGTCACACCCGTAAATAACCGTACTGTGTGTAAACGTAACCGTATTAAACAGTTATGAAACCCCTGACTACTTTTTCAGAGATTTTATCAGAGGTGTTTGTGTTGCACATCATAGATAACAATGTTAGCATCCGTTCATTTTAACTGTTGGAGAAAACTGGTTAATTTTAAGCTTTTTTACTCTATTATCATCTTCTTAAAATCTACATTGTGCTGACGTCACAGTTTGTGACGTGTCAACAGACTATCGTACATCGATGACGCATCGGTGTCTCATAATTATTCATGAGGGTGCGTGTTCTTATCCTATGAGAAGAGGCTTCGCCTAATTATTCACGACAGCGTGTGTTGATTTGCTATGACAGACGCTTCAGACTGTGAGATTGCGTATATTAACTGAGAGAAACGTTCATGGAAGAGTGTTTGTTTTTGTTTGCTTTGTAAGAGTTCGCACAAATCCAACCCATCAAAAGGATTATAAACGCGGCAAAATACGCCTACAAAAGGCATACAAAAGCACGTTCATATATATGTTTTCGATGTAGAATGCAAATGGCTGTGCATTTATTTGTGTTGTTAACTCAATGGGAGCGAAATGAAACTGTCTGAACTAGTGATGGGTCGTTCTTGAACGATTCGTTCATTTTGAACGAATCTTTAATGTGACTCGGGACGATCGAGTCGTCTCGGGGAGTGATTCGTTCAGTCGCGCATGCGCAGCATCCTATTAGGTTCTGTACTGGAATTAGTTCACCTGTTTCGAGTCTTCGGGTTTTTAGAGTCGTTCGTTCACCTTATGAGGCTGTCACATGATGAACGAACGACTCGAACCCGAAGACTGGAGAGATGAACTAATCAATTCTCTTTCCGGCTCAGACTGCATAGGTTAAGCTTATGGGGCTGTCACGTGATGAACGAACGACTCGAACCCGAAGACTCGAGAAATGAACTAATCAATTCTCTTTCCGGCTCAGACTGCATAGGTTAACCTTATGGGGCTGTTACGTGTTGAACGAACGACTCAAACCCGAAAACTTGTCAGATAAGAGGCGAGGTGAGCGAATCATAAACTAAAGACCCAGGTAAACAATGAATTAATATTTTCTGTTTCTTATAGCATTATAGTTTTGTTTCGAAGTGTGATCAACGTTTGTGTAAGCAGTAGATGTGTTAGGGAGGTAACAGGTAACATTTTAATTATATTTTGCTAAAATGAACGAAATGACTCGAAAAAAGATTCGTTCATTTTGCTGAACGAGACTCAAAGGTCCGAGTCGGTAAAATGATCCGACCATCCCATCACTAGTCTGAACCTGAAGTTGACTCTCTCCCCTCTTCCCCCTCTGCTCCTCAGCGCACCACGTCTACTTTTGCAGCATTTTTCAAAACTGTGGTGAGAACTAGCCAGTGCTGAAACAGGGGGGTTTCATGACCCTTTAAGGACTGAAATACAGGTCTGACAACCTTATTCTGCTGCTGTGTGAACGTGGCCTAAGAGAACATCTTGAAAACAACATGGTCTCACAGACAGTATTAAGTTTATTTGAAATGCTTCGAGACAATTTATACAAAAAAAAAAAAAAAAGATGACAAAGAACTCAAATATAAAAGGAAACCTGGCAGTTTTAAAATCAATTTAATATACAGACATTGTTTGAATGATCAGAACAACTGCTAAAATCCAGGGTGGAATGAATGATTCATGAAGGCACTATTGAATGTACAACTAATGTTGTTTTGAGCCTCATTTTATCTTCTGATAAAATGCAGTATAATTAGGACTGAGAGGGCATTAGACTGTTGAGACCAAGGTACCTAAGCCAATACTGCGCTACAAGATGAAACTTGCAGTTTTCATTCAATGAACATGTTCTGGACCAATAAGGCCTCACACAGTAGCAGGTAGAAATAGAAAAATGGTGGACAGATCTAATGGTCTCGAACCTGTCCAAAACAATCTCTGTACTTGAACAATGGAAGATGAAAGGGGGGAGAGGGGAATAGAAAAGAAAGCAAGCACCAGTGGGGTCCCCAAAAAGATGTCTATTTTCTAAATAACTAGTAACTCTACAACTTTGAATTTCTTACAACCGTTTGGTCCAATTACATAAAATATACATGTAAATACAATTTGTACAGATATGAAATCTGTTTTACCACATTCTAAACTCTGGCTACAATACCTTTACTAAAGTCTGTAAACACTGTTCATGGCATTCTATTAAAAATGAATATACACAATGCAAGAAAGTGTTAAGAATTCACAAAACCACAGTTAGTAGTAAAATAAGGAGGTGCTCCTAATGTACCAAACATCTGGTACAAAAAGCTGTACCCTTTTGACCCTGTTCAAAATCGATTTTTCACAACAGTGACTGATGGCCAAAGAAGGTTCTGTCATTTTTCTTTTGGAAGGCATGAAGAATCACGTGAAAATTTGATGTTTGATGTCACAAATGTTTTCACTGCTGTGAATGTCCATAAAAAGATACTGGGCTCAAAGTGGCTTGATATTGAGCGTCACAGTCAGCACTTGTGTGAAGTCTCTTCAAAAAAAAAAAAACACACTCTTCCAGGCATTTGTGTCCACACTGTAGATGTCCTCTTCTTCTCTTCCCAGTGAATGTGACAGAACAGTATATGAACGGGCCAAACGACACTTGGACCATGCTAATGTCAACTCTAGTTTACTTTTGGATATATTTTCTCGTAAAAAAAGTTCTGAGCCAGCAGGTAAAGCTCTCCGTCTTTTTCCCTGACGCTGTGAGCACGTACAAACTGAAACTGTTCCAGCGCAAACTCGTAGAACTCGTTCTCCATCTTCCATATGTTGGACTGCTGCAGCTTTGAGATGGACTCTTTAGTGGGAGGTTTCTTCTCACTCGTTTTCCTCAGGTGAGACTTCTTGCCTGCAGTTCAAGTCAGAGACAAAATAAAATTCAGTTTTATATCTATCCATCAGTCTGTTTCTCACACAGAACTATTGTTTTCCCCTTTTGTGTTACATGGAGAAAAGTAAGCAGAATTGTCTTTTTTTGTTGAACCATGACTTTAATTTTTGACAACAAAGTACCTGTGCGGTAGAGCTCGGTTGCTCCTCTGAAGAAGCGTGGCAGTGCTGCCTCGAGCATCATGATAAAATCCTCCAGCTCCTCGGTCACTCCCACAAGCAGATACTCATTCACTAAATTATACTTGGCCTGCTCGAGAGCCCACCTACTGCCAACATTCCTGCACAAACAGACACACCAGATCATTTCCAGCTCCTACATGCAGTCATTTTGAGAACAAATTTGTAAAGAGCAAATCAATCAATTTGTCTAATGCAAAAGAGCATTAAGTGAAAGACAGAGTAACAGGCTGCTCATGTTACCCACCAGCACTCAGAGTAATGGCCACAGAAGAACGGGATCTGTAACCAAAGCTTCTCAGGAGCGCAATCAGAACCTCCTGATGACACACACTCATCAAACGTCTGAAACATAGTCACACATATAGCATCTTAGCGTCCATACAGTGAAAAAAATTCTTAGTTACGTTCAATGAATATTTTAAAAAGGTAATACCTTTTTGTCTCCCTGCTTTCTCCGTCTGAGACCTGGTCGATAATCGTCTCCAAATCGGAGAAAATAGTAGTACGACACCAGCCTCTCGATTGGGTCCCGTACAATGTTAATGTAAACCGGCTTCCCCTTGACTCCGAACCTATTGAGGAAAACATGTTATATTGTATTATATTCTTTGTCAATTCTGTTCTATTCCACCTATATACTACAACTGTAAATACAGTAGACATTTTTTTGTCTAATTCTGTTTATTTATATATTTACATATACATGTGTGTATTTTATTCACATATCTGTTTTTTATTATCTGTGTTGTTGTTGTTGTCTGTGTGTACTGGAAGTTTCATGTCATCTGAACAAATTCCTTGTACACTACCAGTCAAAAGTTTTTAAGTTTTTGACATTTTTTTAAAGAAGTCTCTTCTGCTCACTGCATTTATTTGATCCAAAATACAGCAAATGCAGTAATATTGTGAAATATTTGTACTATTTAAAATAACTGCTTTCTATTTGAATATGTTTAAAATGTAATTTATTCCTGTGATCAAAGCTAAATTTTCAGCATCATTACTCCAGTCTTCAATGTCACATGATCCCTAAGAAATTATTCTATTATGCTGATTTACTATTCAGTAACATTCATTATTATAATTATTAGCAATACTTAAAACAGTTGAGTATATTTTTTTCAAGACTCTTTGATGAATAGAAAGTGATGAGAAAAACATTTACGTTACAAAAGATTTCCATTTTAGAAAAATGCTGTTTTTCTGATCTTTCAATTCTTCAAAGAAACCTGAAAAAAAATATATACCCAGCTGTTTTCAACATAATAATAATAATACTCTTTCTGATTATATTATATTATATTACACTATAGTATAGTATATTATATATTATATTATATATGTTGAGTCCACTCCAGAAGACACCTGTAAAAAATGCTTATTTGTTGCCTTTTTTCTACATTCTTAATTTTCCAACATACGTTTTCTTTGTTACAATTATATTACATTATCACTGAAATTTAATAGAAATTTCAGAATTTTTAATGATGTTTCTTTTGCTTTAATAACAGCAGCACACAAACTCCACAAATTTGTGCAAAATGATTATGATGATCATGTTTAAAACAAAATAAAAAACAAACCAACTAAACCAAATAAAACAAATCAAAGCAAAATCTAAAAAGCTAAATAAAAGCAAAACAAAACAAATCTAAACAAAAAGTTATGCAAAGCAAACCAAAATTGCATTTGTTGTGTAATGGGTTTTATGTACAGTACAGTTTAAACGTTTGGGGTCAGTAAGGCTTTTTTTTGTGTGTTATAACAGCAGCACATAAACTGATGAAAAAATGATGATGATCATCATGTGTAAAACAAAAAAAAAACAAAAAACAAAAAAACAAACAAAGCAAAACATAACAAAAAGTGAAGCAAAGCAAACAAAAAAATTGCATTTGTTGTGTAACGTGCTTTATGTACAGTGCAGGTTTTTTTTTTTTTTTTTTTTAAGAACAGCAGCACATAAACTCCACAAATTTGTGCAAAAATGATTATGATGATCATGTGTAAAACAAAATAAAACACAAAACCAAAACAAAGCAAAGCAAAGCAAAAACAAACCAAAACCAAACCAAACAGAAAAACAAAAAAAAAAAAAAAAAAAAAAAAAAAAACACATTTGTTGTAATGTGCTTTATGTACAGTACAGTCCAAACTTTTGGGCTCAGTAAGGTTTTTTTTTTTTTTTTTAAGAACAGCAGCACATAAACTCCACAAATTTGTGCAAAAATGATTGATGATCATGTGTAAAACAAAATAAAACTCAAAACCAAAAAGCAAAGCAAAACAAAAACAACAAACCAAAACCAAACCAAACAAAAAAAAAACACATTTGTTGTAATGCGCTTTATGTACAGTACAGTCCAAACTTGTGGGCTCAGTAAGGTTTTTTTTTTTTTTTTTAAGAACAGCAGCACATAAACTCCACAAATTTGTACAAAAATGATTCTGATGAGCATGTGTAAAACAAAAAAAAAAAATGAAACAAAGCAAAATAAAAAACAAAAAACACAAAGCAAAGTAAATAAAACAAAAATCAACAAACCAAAACCAAACTAAAACCACATTTGTTGTAATGTGCTTTATGTACAGTACAGTTGAAACGTTTGAGGTCAGTAAGGTTTTTTTTTTTCCCTTAATGAGTGCTACACGTTTATAATGTTACAACAACTTCTGAAAGATCATGTGACACTGAAGACTAAAAATGCTGACTACAGCTAGCAGAATAAATAATGGCTGCTGAAAATACAGCATTGTTGTCACAGAAATAAATAACAAAATTTAATACAAATTTCAATACGATGTTCCTTTTGCTTTAATAACAGCAGCACATAAATTTGTGCAAAAATGATTATGCTCATTGACAACCAAAAACCAAATCCAACAAAACAAAAAATTCAATCTGATTTCACACTCCAAATCCACAGAGAAAAATAAAAACATGTTCCACTTTCAACCACTAGAGTGCAGCACTTAAATGCATCTTCTCACATCAGTGCATTAAGTAGCTGGCTGATGGATGTCCCATTTTTCAGAAACAGACAACAAATGTACTATTTGATAAGGTCTTGTGTGCCTTAAGAGCACATATAATCATATTAACTACGGTGAAGTGTAGTGCTATTGCTTCCAGTGATTGTAGTGATGATTTTGTATCAATACAGCAAAACTCACTTTGTGAAGTCCAGGTAGGCGACATGGCCGTGGTAGAAACCCGGTTTCATTTCTCGCCAGGATGTCACGTTCCTTACGAACCTCATCTGTAAGCACAAGATAACACATTCGATTTGTACCTGTACACAGTATACAAACCTCTAAATTTATTTTCCTACATGTGTGATATACCCCAATCATTCAAGCATCAGCGATATCCAAATCTCAAATAACAATCTCGCACTGACGTACTGCATCTGTCACGGGCTGCTAAACAACCCAGCCAAGTGACTACTTAATGCAAACACATTTCAGCTATGTTTTCTCCAAACATCCTCCCCATAGTCCCACAGCTGTACTCCGCTGGGAGGGAAAGGTTATACCATCTGCACCATCGAAAGGCTGTGTTGAAAGCTAGACTGGATATTACCTTGGCAAAAATCACTCACAAATAACACCTTCCCTCCCCCTGCTGCGAGGTATATTATTTTGCGGATGGCAATGACGTGAATACAAATGTAAACATACGCTCATGATCGCAGACTGACAGAGCCACACGCTGTGTTGAATAATGTTCACAAGTGTGAGGTCAAAATGATGCATGAACACTATTTTTTGGAAGGAAGCACCGTCAACACAAAACTTGTCAAAACTCAAGATTGATTTGTATAGCTGACAACACGTTTTCCTATATAACAATACATATGACGAATAGAGAATTCTTTCTTTACTGCTGTCAACCAGATCTGCGCTTCATTCTTTTCCCCCCTTGTTCTTCTTTTTATCTACTGGTTCAGCTTGTTCTGCGCTGCTTGTCACACAAAGGCACAGCAGCAGTGTGGATATTGACAGTAGGTTATGAATTATGGAGGTGGAGCCAGAGACGAGACTGCTTGTTAGAGACAATGTGCGACAGAAACGCAGGGCCGCTGTGCTAACATCACCTGGCCTGTCAGAGTGAAAATTGAGCAAAAGACCAATCAAAACGTCATCAGTACAAGCACACTACACTTCTGCACTTGGTCCAAACTACACAAGATGAGTGTGTCTGTAAAATATACCCAATAGCTGGCATATACAGTATCTGGCTATTTAATCATTTTAAAGGGGTCATCGGATGCTAAGTTCACTTTTACATGTTGTTTGAATATTAATGTGTGTTGTCAGTGTATGTACAAATCTACCCTATAATGCTAAAAATCCATGCAGTGGTTTTTAATTAATCTGTAAAAATAATATTCCATTTATTTATTTATTTTTTTTTAAATCGAGCCATTCTCAGATGCCTTTCATTGTGGCGTCACACTGACAGAGGCCGCTCCCACGATAGTTGACTGACATGAGCGTCTTACCTCAGTTTAGTTGTCCAACAGTCCAACCTAAATTGTTTTGATGCCGGAGCAGGGATGTAAGTTAGACAAGAATTGAGCGATTGAGGTGTTGTGTTGCTAGATGTAATAATGAACGTAGTGGTCGTCATTTA
>JAHKKF010534232.1:0-24497 GCA_019740295.1 Labeo calbasu
CTTCAGGAAGCTTCATTTGGCTGCGGTTCAGTTTCTCTAAGATTGGCTTTTGACCTGTTTGAGAATAAAAAAAAAAGAAAAAAAAGAATCTAAACTCAAAATCATAAATTTTAAAAATCACACTGTAATAAAAATATGAACAAACATATTAAATTATAAATGCAATATATTTAGTATTACTACACAATATGTGTCAGATCATGCAATGTATATATAATTGTACTTATATTAATAAATATATTCTAAAAAGTATATATATATATATATATATATATATATATATATATGTGTGTGTGTATATTTGTGTATATTATATTATGTATATTTCTGTTATTTAAAAACGATGGGAATGATACGTTTTTGATATGAGTGATTGCTATTTAAAAAGAATATAATGTTATAATATGAATAAAATGTTTACATTTTTAATTTTTTAAATTATTTTTGTTTATTATTAAATGATTATATATATTAATAGAATAATATTGTCACAAATATACGAATACTACAAACGGAGTAATATTTGTAATATTAAGCAATCACAAAACAAAGAAATGTAATTTTTTTTTATATGAATTTTAACAAATTGCCAATTTTAGTAATGTAATAACACATAATATTTACATTATTTAAAAATAATTCATTTCCGAGAAGACTAATTACGAATGAAAAATAAAACATTTATGGTAATATTACATAGAATATACATAAAATATATAGAATATATATATAAAAAAATATATAGAATAAAATAATTAAATATAAATAAATACATAAATAAAATGAAAAAATGAAATTAAAAGTAATTTGTGTTTTAGAAAGGTATGACATATATACTTTAGTTACCACTCCTATCATTAATGCAGGTGTGTTGTACCTGTTGTGAGTCATGTGACTCTTGACGAGGTGTCCAGCGGCGAGAGCAGCCATCAGAGAGAGCTCTCCGGCCAGAACCGTTGCACAGACGATCCGCGCCAGCGTTCGTGAGTTCTCACCGGGACACTGATCGCTGGCGCCGTGAACACCCAACATCTGCTCAACACACACACAGCGCAGCGTTTAGCACATCTAGAGGCCTCATGTTGTTTGAGTATGTGTGTGTGTGTGTGTGAGTGTGTGCATTACCTGTAAACATGCATGTTGTGCAGGCAGACCGGTTCCTCCTCCCACAGTTCCCAGCTCTAATGATGGCATGGTGCAGGACACATACAGATCCTCTCCATCCGTCCCCACACACTCCATTAGAGTAATACAGTTACTGCTGCCCACCGTCTGAGCCGGATCCTACACACCAGTGTATAATCAATCAATTTTGAATGCACTTTTGAATCGTGCACAATATGATCAGTAATATACGTTAATAAAGCAGTGTTCGGGTGTCACGCACCTGTCCACAGGCGATGTAAATAGCCGTTACGATGTTTGCCGCATGAGCATTGAAACCCCCGATGCTTCCTGCCATTGCTGAACCGACCAGATTCTTATTGATGTTCAGCTCCACTAGAGCGGCTGTACTGCTCTTCAACACCTGCAAACAAAGCAAAAACCCAGCCTGAGATTGAATATTTGGCTTTCTGACGCCCCCTAGAGGAAGAACATTTATGTGACCCTTAGCAAACTACGATTTTAAACTACTCTGACCTCTTTGACCACTCGTGCCGGTATCACGGCTTCACACACGGTGGATTTTCCTCTGCCGTGGATCCAGTTGACTGCAGCGGGTTTTTTATCAGTGCAGTAGTTCCCACTTACTGCTAACAAACGCATGTCAGGATAACGCTCCTGGAGTCTACTGAGAGCCTGTTCTGTTCCCTACAGACACAAACCAACAAATACAACCATTATAACTGTAAACCTTTGTCACATGATCAAACAGTACAAAAGATCTCAAAATATTCCCAAGAAATTAAAAAAAAAAAAAAAAAAAAAATCACATTCAATTTGGACTTGAAGATTTTTGTTCACTGTATTTTATGTTAAAAATAATCAGAGGGAAATCATGTAGAGCAGGATCCCCATTGATTAAACAATATATACATTTTAAATATTTTTTATATTAAATATATATAATACTTTATAATAACTATTAAATAAATTGAATTTAATATTTATTATTAATTGTTATCTTGTTTCAATATAATATAATAAGATTGATAAAATGAACAATTGAATATTTGTATAATTATTAAATTATTCATTTTAGGAAATTAAAAAAAAGAAATTGTCAATAAAAAATACATTTTTATATAAATATTTAATAATATAATTGTATAAAATTATTAATACCTATACTATATATAAACACTTATGATTAGCTAATAATATCTGTATTATGAATATTACCATCTTGTTTCACATAAAAACTGATTATTAAATAATAATGTAGAAATGTAGATAGTAGAATATAAAGGTGGATTGATTGGTTGATGTAAAGTCATTATTTGCATTTATAAAATAAGTTAAAGGTATGTATTTTAATATAAATTACTGCCGTTAAACAATTAATCATGATTAATTGCATCCAAAATATACGTTTATTTATGTGGGTTCACTATGTATATGTATTATGTATATATAAATACACACAAATGCAGTATCTATTTTGAAAATGTTTACATGTATTTACATGCATATATTTATATTCATACAATTTATATTATATATAAATATATTTAATATACAAATAACATTTTTCTTAAATATATGCATGCATGTGTTTGTAGTTATGTATGCATAAGAAATATACACAGCACACATGCATATATTATGTAAACAAAACTTGTTTTAGATGCAATTAATCGTGATAAATTGTTTGACAGCATTAATATAAATGCATTTAAAATAGAGCTGGAACATCTATTAAAGTCAGTACTGAAGTAAAGAGTTCAGACATGAAGGTCAGCTGCACTCTGACCCATAAATCTGCTGTAATATGAGAGACATTCGTGCTCTCACACACCTTTGAAAGCATGTTCATGCCCATAGCGTCTCCAGTCTGAGATTGGAAGCGGATGTACAGGTTCCTCCCGGCCAAACTGACCTGCAGCCGATCCAGACGAGCAAACCTGAAACACACACACTGTTATTTCAGAGCCAAATTTAACCTGAGCGCTGGAAACGATCATATTCCAGTGCTATTTGAGGTGTGTTCTATATGTGACCTTTGCCCTCTGACCTGCTGGTGTGATCGAAGGCCTGTTTAATGGCACTGAAGCCCTCTGGACTCTCCAACCAGCCTTTGACCTCCGCTGCCCGACACGCCGACGGCATCTGCACCACCGGCCCTCGAGTCATTCCGTCCGCCAGAACACGACTGTTCACGCCACCTGACAACTACAGAAAAAAAAAAAATTTTTACATGATAATTTTTAATATATTATTTTTATTATATTTTATAATATTTTGCTTCAATTTATTTATTTTATTTATAAAAAATAACCACATGACTCACTGTGACGGCTCGGCATCCTCGATTAGTGCTGGCCACTAAACATCCCTCTGTTGTTGCCATGGGCACATGGAATTCTTTCCCATCCAATAGTAGTGGTCCGGCCACACCCACTGGCACAGGAACATAGCCAATCACATTCTCACAGTTGGTGCCAATCACCTGAGAACAATGAAATTATATTTAAACATCCAATCAGCTATGACGTTGTCACACACGTGACCCTGGATTTCCAGAGCAGCCAATCGTAAGATGTACCTTAGAGTAGTCGTAGTGTCTGTAGGGCAGGTTCTCCAGCGCTGATGCATCCGGGAGTTTGGCAGAGAGCATTTCTCTGCGTATGGCCACGCCTCTCTCTGGACTCTCCATTACTGCTTCTAAACGGTATCCCAGAATGCCCCTGCACTCCACTAATGCCATCACCTCAGCGTTAGACAGGCAACGAGCTCCCCTCTAAAAGAAGAGAAAGAAACAAACAAAACCAGTCATAAGGGTCCTTTTTTTTAAATGGACATTTATACATCATCTGAAAGCTCAATAAATATGCATTCCATTGATGTTAGGACAAGACAATACGTGGCCGAGATACAACTATTTGAAAATCTGAAATCTAAGGGTTCAAAAATATCTAAATATTGAGAAAATCACCTTTAAAGTTGTCCAAATGAAGTTCTTAGCAATGCGTAGTACTAATCAAAAATTAAGTTTTTATATATTTACAGTAGGAAATTTACAAAATATCTTCATGGAACATGATCTTTACCTAATATCCTAAAGATTTTTGATTTTAAGATCTGTTAACATGTATGTGACTGATTGATTGATTACTTTTGGGTCTTTCAGTATCATCAGACATTCGTCCACAGGGCGGCGCTGGTGAGACTGAAGCTCATCGTTTTTTTCCTCTCCACAGTTTCCACCTGACGGATCAGGTGGCTCTCGTTCGCTTTTATTCGTAGGTACCCCCATTAGAGCTTTGGGCGGGGCCGACTCCCTCTGACAGCACTCCTCTCCTCCTCTCCTATTGGTCAGGGAGCAGTTGGGCGTGGCCACTGGTGGTTTGATTGACAGGGAGGATTCCGTTTCGGCCTGCTCGAAAAACACGTACTTGGCCGCCAGTAACAGAGCGAGAGAGAGGGTGATGACCTGCTCCAGATCCACACTGAGAGAAAGAAGGAGATTATTACAAATGACTGAATAAATAGAGGAGTTTTCATCCACAAAAGTGCCATGTTTCTCAGTTCGTACCTAGACATGGTTCTGTCAGACTCCATGTTTGGTGTGGGCAGAACTACGTCTGAACTGCTCATGTTATGCGTCGGAGATTCGGTCACGAGTCGAGTGTGAGCGTGAACCAGCGCTAAACCCAAAGACTGAAGCAAACCAGAACAGTCAAAAAGGCGTCCATAAGGCTGCATTTATTTTATTAAACATGCAGCAAAACTCTCATACTGTGAATATTTTTGGCATTTAATTTATGTGTACATGTGAATATATGTTAAAATGTGATCTATTTCTGTGATGCAAAGTTGAATTGTCAGCAGCATTAATTTAGTCTTCAGTGTCACATGATCCTTCATAAATCAGTCTAATATGCTGATTTGCTGCTCAAAAAACATTTCTGATTATTATCAATGTAAAAAACAGTTGTGCTGCCAACCTGATGTTTCCTAAACTCACCATGATCATTTTGACTTTCTGAGTGACGGGGTTTGGTTTGTTTCCCTCTTCTTCCTCCAGAACACGAGCGAAATGGCTGAGCTGCCAGATGGGCCGACCCTCACGACTCTCACGAGACAGCTAGACAAGAGACGGGAGAGTGACTCGGGTCAATGCTTATTCACATCTGGGTTTATATGTCATACAGAACATCTTAAACAACAAATAAACACTGACCTCTAACACCAGCGACACACAGGCAGGGAAGAAGGTCATGAACACAAAGTAATTGGCCAGAACCGACATGCATCCGAAACAGCACATGATCTCCAGCTGACGCACACCTGCAATCAGACAGGAAGTTATTATGAGAGTTGGACATTTAAAGCAAGATTTGGATCACAATTTAGTCACAAAATTCCCCCCGTTATCTAGACTGTGATAACCTTCCTTATGTTTATCAATTACTTTAGAGGAAAAAATATAAAGGAAGGAGAGAAACCAAGAGATCAGGAGACTTTAACTTACCGGACATGGTGCCCACACCGATGACCAGACACTCCACCACTGCGTCCAGGGTGAATGTGGGTCCCAGGATGGCCATGCCTTTAGCAATATTCTCTCTGACCTCCTCCTGTAAGTCACATGACCCATCATTATTTACATGTATATTACAGCCAGTACTATTTTAGTATCAATATACTGTTAGTGTTTTCACAAATATATATATATATTTTTTACGTTCCTATTTTTGTTTTAATTTTAACGTAATTTTGCTGTCCATATATTGATAAAAAATATTTTTAATTATTTGATTACATCAAGTTAAACTAAATAAAAGTTAGGAAACATATATATTTTTAATATCTGATTTCTTCTTTTAATATTTTCTTTTTTTGTGTAATTTTAAACTATAATAACACTGATCACAACACATAGTAACAAACAGCAATATCCATTTGAATCCTTTTTTTAAATGTGTATTTCTATTCATTTTGTATAACATTCACTTCAGTGATGATGCAAACAAACCAATGATTTGCATGGTAAATATTGAAACTATTCGTTTAAACGGACCACTTCTCATTTAAATGATTACTAATTCATAGAAATCACTTAAATTCACTAAAATTATAATTTTTTAACCAAGATTTAAACACTCAAGAAGGATTGTAGGACTCAAATAAAAGCCCATGAAAAACAAAATGCAATATTCATGATGCTGTTTAATATATATTGAAGCAAAACCATATTTTTGTACCTGTGAGTTTGAGCTGAGAGCAAACTTGGCCAGTGTGCAAGCTTTAGACAGATCGATCAATAACAGGAAGAACGGCAGCGCCTCACTGGAGGAACATGTGAAAACAAACTTTAGAGACAAACTCAAGACACAGAGGACACGAATATAAGACACAGATGAGATTCATACTTCAGTCCTGTGAGCTCTTTGCCCAAGAAGTGAACGACCACAGTGCTGAACACAAAGCTGGAGAAGACGGTGAACAAACCAGCGATACCTGGATACAAGACACACAAAATAAACAATAAATACCTTTTATAATATAAACAGTCATAAATATGAGAGACAAAGTTATACATTTAAATTCAACACAACGTCAAAATTTATGTTCCTTATCTGTTAAATGTTTTTGTTTTCTAAAGAAAACTATGTTGGTCTTCATAATATTTCATCAAGTATTGTATTTTTCAAAGATTTGTCATATAAAAACATTTCACCATTTCATCAAGTTCTCAAATTTAAGTAGTCTTAAATCTATATTTTCTCCTTAAATATCCTGTTTAATTCAGAAATACATCACATTACAAAAGAAAAGAAAGAAAAACTCACCCAGTATGTATTTAGAGCCGAGCTGACGAAGGTTTTTGAACTGAACGTAGATGTAAATGATGGCTACGCATCTTGTGATGGTTAAAATGATCATGTCACTGCTTAGAATTTTCTAAATATGAGCAACACAATATGTGCATGTTAATTTTTGTTCTTAAACAACTTCTATGTTATGTTTCTGTGAAAATCATAATCTCCAACCATACAGTTTACAACAAACTGCAACCTGAGCTAGATTCAGCAGGTAAGTAAACAGTTCAAACAGGAACTAAGCCATAAACCTTGGGTGTAAATGTACAAAGAGAGGTCTACAAAACGTTTTCATGATTTAATCTATGTACCTCCTGTACTTTGGGACACTGATGGTTCCAGCCACAGATCTGGTCACTGGTAGCAAAAGCGTTCATGGACATCAGACACATTGTCACAGCAACCGTTCCCACAATCACCTCCCACGGATGGGAGGCGACAAACAGGCCGTGGAGCCTGAAGAGACGCGACAGCATCATCACAGCTTCAGAGGGTCACCTGTTAACAGAGCACACAAACCGATCAAAACTCAGCCGCTCGTCCACGTGTTACTGACAAGAGTTTTGAGGTTTAATTAAATTTAGCAATTGTACTCTTCTTTCCCAATTTCCAACATGTGGAAACAAGAAAATCCTCAAAAATATGTAATAATATTAATCAAAACAGTGCTAGATACTTTTTGGTATTATCCAAACAATCAATATTATTCAGTAAATCAATAATCTATTGTTAAAACTACTTTTTTCTCATGCATTCAATGCTCTTTTATCATTATGCACACTTCATGAACTTTTCCTTGAGGTAACTTTTAATGGATTTTAACAGTTAATGTTATATCTTGAGAAGATTTTACAGATTAAACTGAAAGGATGTCAAAACTATTCATACATAAGCACATCCATCAGTAATAAAAGCTAACTGTCATTAATAGAAATAGATAAAACATCTTTGAAAAGAGAAATGATGACACAAACTCTGAGGCTGGTTCACTAGCATTAGCATGATCACAATTATAATCTTTTAAGCTACAATAGTGATCGGGGACACAATCAACATGTCAATATTACCATATTGCCTTTGTAAAACATTCAAGAAACCGAAAAGCTTTTAATATCGTGGGTCTGTAAGTTAGTCAAAAAAGGATGAGCTGACAGCATGCTAAGCTAATTTAGCACAGGCTAAAGGAGTCACAGCTGTCATTGAGCTCCATATTTAACAGTAACACCGACAAATGTTAAGATAACTCATTATATCGACTGAAGTAACAAATTTAACAATGACGTTAAAGATCTAAGTGTTAACTTCGGTAATAAATGTTAACTTACCCTCATCTGTTCTCCTCCGATCAGTGTCCGTCGGTGACTGTAACTGACGTAACCCACCCTCAACGGGCTCGCGCACGACACGTCCGGAGCGCGCAGGCACCGCCCACTACAGTGGCGTCATCTCAGACAAGGGGGGCAAAGTACAGTTAACACGTAGCTTTTCCTTATGCGCATAGAAATTAATTCTAACTTCTAATTTAATCGAGTTTGACATGGAGTAATGAAAATTTTAAGAAGATCATCACGTTTTTTTTCATATAGTATTTTTAATAATGGATTCTTAAAGCTTAAGAAAACCTTTAACATTTAGCAGGTGTAGTAGAACAGGTAATAACACGTTTTCGATTCTTTCACTTTTAAAACAGACATGTTTGCAGAAGATCGTTTTGGGTCCAAAATTAGTTTATTTTGAGTTTTTCTTACAAGTTTCTGACAAGTTGCTTCATTTCATCTTTTGTTCTTTCTTTGCAGTATGGCGAGGAGACGAAGAGGTAAGATAAATAAACTTTATTTACTCTCGCGCTCACTTGATCTTGCTTTGAGGAATTCTTCTCGTAAACACCTTTGTCAACCATAATAATAATCTCAGGTGATTATGGCTTGTATAATGCAAGTATGGTATTAACAAAACTTGCTTGTTTCGTATTTGACAGGTCGCAGAGACGACACTGAGATGAGTAAGTTGAAATTTGTCCTTCAAATATTTGCCAAACATTAACAACTTTACTTAACGCATAACGCACACTACTAAAAGTCAAAAGTTTTTGAACAGTAAGATTTTTTAATGTGTTTTAAAGAAGTCTCTTCTGCGTACCAACAAGCCTGCATTAATTTGATCCAACGTACAGCAAAAAACAGTAAAAATATTGTAATATTTTTACTATTTAAAATAACTGCTTTCTATTTGAATATATTTTAAAATGTAATTTATAAACTGATTTTTAACATCATTACTCCAGTCACATGATCCTTTAAACACCATTCTAATATAGTGATTTGCTGCTTAAAAATGTATTATTATTTATTATGATGATAATGATTATGCTGAAAACAGCTGAGTAGCATTTTATCAGGTTTCTTTGATGAATAGGAAGTTCAGAAGAACAGCATTTATCTGAAATATACATCTTTTTTAACATTATGAATGTCTTTATCATCACTTTTGATCAGTTTAAAACATCCTTGCTAAATTAAGTATTCATTTCTGTTCCTTTTCAATTCCTTGTCTAAGATCATTACTGATGTCTTACCTCCTTGGCATTGTGTTAAGACACACCTGAAGGCTCTAGACCAGCAAACTGCCAAAACATTTGCTTTTATAGAGGTGCTCAGACTTGCTGATGATCAGTTAATCAAAGGGATTTGATTAGCAGTGCCTGACTGCTACTACCCTCTTAATTCCTGTGTTAACAGTAAGGGTGTCTTTTGTCACACATGGCTTTTCCATTTTGGCTTTAATTTTTTTTAAATAATGACACTGTGCAATATGTCATGTGTTTATTTTCCAAATTTTAAAACCTGCCAAGGACCAGGATATATATATATATATATATATATAATCACACTTAATGTGAAACACTGGAGATCAATCAGTTAATGAACTTTCTCTAGGGTTAAATGTACAAATCAGGCTGTTGTCACACTGTCGTCTTTTCTTATTTCAGGTCGCCTCTTGAACAATGATGGTAAGTTACAATTTGGAAGTGCATTTTGAGAGTTTGTTTAAGAAATAAAATTGTTTCCAAGTACCATTTTAGAGTTGTATTGACTCTATAATAATTTTAAGAAAGAAAGGATGCATTCCGAAATATTTGCTTGTGCGCAATCTGAAAAAATAACACAAGTTAAAGTAGTGAAGAGAAAATATCTTACAAGTCACTTTACATAAACACACAAGAGTGAATAATGGAATTCCATTCAATCAAATGAAGTGTCAGTATTATTCATACATAATTTAAAGTATAAATGTAAATTACATGCATCCAAGATTGTGGTCTACACCAAAAGCTCTGTGTAATAGCCAAATACACCTTAAATAGAACCATAGGTTTCTATTTTGTCTTGCAGTTTAGTTTTTTATGCTCTTTTCAACAGACGACACTTTGACAGATGAAGCTGGAAGCTCCACAGCATCCAGTAAAAAGCTGAGATTTATGGTGCTTGGAGGTGATGATGTTCTTATGGATAAAGCATGTGCCACAATCCTGGGAGAAAGAGAGAACAGGGATGCATTTAAATTTGGAGAATGGAAGCCTAGGGAGGCTCAAGTTTGTGGACGACAAGTTTCTGTATTAAAAACTCCATGTGGATGGCTGGAACACTTGAAATCATACTTCTTTTTCAGCAAAAGAGTCAAATCTCTGAAAAATGAACTGCAGTACTTTGAATCACTGTTGTTTCCAGGGCCTCATGCCTTTCTGTTAGTACACAAAGATGTGAAAAACTCTGGTAGAGAGAATTACCTTTTACATGCTCTCAGTGATGTGTTCAGGGAGGAGGTCTTGGACTATTGCATGGTATTATTTATAAATGAGGCTAAGCACAATAATCCAAAAAAGAACTACTGTTTGAAAATGTGTGGAGGGAGACACCACATTTTACAGAACACTGATGAAAGTGTTCATCAGTTATTTAAAAAAACAGAGGCAATGGCACAGTGGAAAAACAGTGATTTTTTTACAGATCATTTGGAGTGTTTCAGAAGAGCTGAAAATTATTTTGAAACTGAGTATGAGGCAAAGATGAATGTTATGAAAGACAGAGAGAATCAGCTATGCAATGAGTTGGATGCCCTCGAAAGCAGAGAAAAACAGACAAAGGAGGACTTTCAGAAGCTAAACAAAAAGCTGATCATTTACAAAGACAGAGAGAGATACTTAAAAGATGGCAAAGACAAACTTCAAACAGACAAAGAAAAACTTCAGAGAGAAGTGGAACAGCTCAAGGACAAGGTAAAACAACTACAAAGTAATCTGACTGAAGCAAAAGAGTATAATGTGATCCAGAGAGAGGAAGAAGTACAAGTCAAAGAAAATGAGCTGCATGAGAAACAGAGAAAAATGGATAGAAGTGTCAAGGAATTGGATGACAGACAGAGAATTCTGGATGAACGAGAGAAGCAGTTGGAGATCAGAGAGAGAAAAGTGAGACAGAGGGATCCTGGATCTAGCGAACATCATCAGAGCACAGCAGAAGATCCCTCCGGTAAGTATTTTTATTGTCTGTCATCTGACTTTTCACTGGACAGTCATTATAATCATTAACATATGTGAAATTGTTTTGTTTGTTTGTTTGTTTTTACTATAGTGGCAGAAGACAAAAACAGACCTCTAGATGAATGTGAAGGAGAACTAAAAAGCAGAGAACATTCTCAAGCCGGTGAATCACATGGGATCCACAAACCTATAAGACGAAACAGCAAAGAATTAGAGCCACCTAACAGTAAGAATTTCTATTTGAATTGTAATGTCACAACTAGGCCTAAATCCAGTTAACCTTTCTCACTAAATGCTGTAACATTAATGAAATACTGACCCTAAAATATTTCCTTTCCTTAGTGTCTGAAAGTAGACCACTGCATACACTTTGAATGAAATGTGATTGTCCTCAGGTGAGTTTTTTCCAGTTTCTTCATAAAAGTGATTTAAATTTGAACCCCAGAATTAAAATATGTCAACATGTACTTAATATAAATTTAAATGTTCATGCTGCTCTTTTTCAGATAGTGAGTGGAAGTTCATCTGTCACACTCTAAAAAGGACAAAAACACCATGAAGTATCATATATATAGTCAGTCCAAATTTTGCACTACATTCCAAGTCTACTGATGCCATGTGAAACTTTGTGTGAAGAGCAGACTGAAATATACAGCATTTCAAATGAGATTTGTTAAAAGGAACATCTGAACTTCATTTTGTTCATATTTGATTTCTGGTGAACAAAATTGTTAAAATTTATCTCCCACACTCAAGCCTCAGTTGTCATGCACAATGTCTGAATGTCACTGCACTAGATACAACATATTAAACAAATGCTGCAGATGTTTTTCTCAGAACTAAAACTTTTCTGAATTGCCTGTGTCAAGGTCAGTTTTCTGTACTAATACTCATACAGTGTATGAAGTTTATTTATACAGTATTTATACAGTTTTGTTGCTGTCTCATATTATGTTTGAGACCAACAATGTTTTTCATACAGTTTCTTTATTTTTCATGTATGTAAAGCAATATTTCTGTGAAATAAATAGTTGACACAACATTGTACTTGAACATTATATTATTGGATTGCAGCCTGGAATAAATAGTTCATTTGGACCAGTTAATTCTGATTTCCACCCAATGTCATGTCTATCTGGGACTTAAATGCTAATGAACTGTATATAAAAGAACAAGTCAGTGTTGTGTTGACATTACAAAGAGACAATGTTTAAGTAAATAGATATTTAAATTCTATTTAAAATTGTTTTAAAAAAAATGCTTTAAATTGTTTAATTGTTTTTCATGAGTTGATTCTTAAACTAATTTGAATGTTTGTAGAGGTTACTCTAATTTTGAAAAGTTTTGTTTACTCTGAATAAAAAAAAAAAAAAAAAAAAATTGAGCCACACTTGCTGTATACTGAATAATAATTATGTTAAAAATGAACAACTAAGGATACTGTTTACAATGTGTTCAAATATGCCTTGTCTTAGTTATACAGCACTACATTCATAGAAGGAGTCATGTGTTAATACAAAAACCTTGAATAAAAAAACCATTATCATGTGAACCTGGCCTTAATGAATGGTTTTAGGGGCTTTATTAAAAAAAAGATGTGATTGCAAAACAGATAAGATTATAAATTTATTCTTTAATTATTGTAATTATTCAAAATCTTTTACTTTCACTTTAATGTTTAACACTGAGTCACCAAAGACTCCTGTGATGTTGTATAAGACCACGCCCATCGCGGGGAAAAATCAGGAATATTCATGTATGCTCCACCCCTCTGGCAACAAGTGGTACTCACTGCAGAGTCAAATGATTTGCAATGATCTCCTCCTCTATGGATGTCAAGGTGGAGGGATTTCAGCTCCGGCCGGAAACTAACAATGAAATATATATTTTTTTATCTATTAAATTGTGTTTTGTTAACGTCTACATCTATCCCAACAAAAAACCTATCCATTACAATAATGGAAAAAGGGTATTATTGTTGTAGGCTACGGTGTGACAGAAATTACGCTATATTGATATGCGCATGCCCAGTAGCCGCATCCGCATGCAATCCAGCCTCCAACAGCAAAAGTCACAAGTAGCTTTTTTGCGCATAGTAATTATTACTAATTTGTTTAATTGAGTTTGACATGTTTGTTAATCGTCCAGTTGTTTTTCTTAATGTAATGTTGTTAATAATGGATTCTTAAAAGCTTCAGAAAACCTTAGAAAAATAGGTGTTCTTTTTTCTTTCACTTTCGAAATAAGCTTGTTTGCGGAAGATCCTGTTAGGCCCAAAATGGATTTATTTTGAGTTTTTCTAACATTTGATATTTTGTTGCTTCATTTCATGTTTTGTTCACTTTCTGCAGTATGGCGTGGAGACGAAAAGGTCAGTAAATTCAACTTTCTAGACTATGTACTTTTCATCTTGCTTTTATAAAGTAGCTATAAAGTAACTTTTGTCAGTCATAAGAATCCCAGGTGTTTATGACCTATAGGGGAGACTGGGGATGGTCAATTGTAATACTTTAGTTTAATAGTTTATTGTGTCTGTGTAGATATTTTTCATGCAAGTTGTTAGTCCAAATGTTTTCCTGTAAGGTGAGCTACAGTAGTTCATGAATTGTTACATTGAATTGTTACATTTCACTCCTCGTGTTTGAAACTAAACCATGCATTTTCTGCTATGCCATTTAATTGCAGACACTTGTAACTAGTTTGAAACACATTTTGAATGCACTGGCTTAAAAGAACTCCAAGATACAGACAGAATGTCAAAAATGTTACAACCAACTCTGGTCTCCCCTATAACTACTAATGCAAATATAATATAAACCAGTGGTTCTCAACTCCAGTCCTCGGGGTCCACTGCTCTGCACATTTTGTATGTCTACCTCATTTAACGCATCTGATTCAGATCATGAGCTCTTTAGGAGAAAGATCCATTAAGTGAACTGAGTGTGTCAGATTCAGAAACATACAAAAAGTGCAAAGCAGTGGGCCTCGAAAGCTGGAGTTGAGAACCCCTGATATAAACAACAAACCTTGATTAATATTTTTTAATTTTGCAGGTCACAGAAATGAGACTGAAAGAAGTGAGTTTAAATTTCTCAAATAATTTATTTCAAACAATAATTAATCATGTTGTAAGTATCTCATGTATTGTGTTTTGTGATTTTTTTTGTATGAAATTTTATGTGCTGCCGTCTTGACCAGGTCTCACTGGAAGAAGAGATAGTACTGTCTCAGTGTGATCTCCTGGCTAAATAAAGGAAATAAATAAATAAATAAATAAATTTATTTATAGAACCTTTTAGTCTTGAATGTACAAAAACATTCACATACCATGGAAGCAATAAGAAATATTTTTCAAATCAATATATGAACAGTAGAGTTAAATATACAAATCAGGCTGTTGTTACACTGTCTTACTTTCTTCTACAGGTCGTCTCTTGAACGATGATGGTAAGTTGCCTAATTCATAGGTACATTTTAAAGAGCTGGTTTAAGGACTTAATTTGTTTCCAAGTAGCATTTTAGAGTATTACTGACTCTGTAATAATTTAGAATAATTTTAGACTATTTTAGCCTAATATTACTAAGAATCACTCAAAATGAAAAACTATTTGTTTTTAATTCTTGATGTTACAACAGGTGCTGAGCTGAACAGCATAGACAATTTACAAGCCAGTGGATCACTTGGGATCCAGAAACCTGTAAGACGAAACAGCATGGAATTTGATCCACCAAATAGTAAGAAATCTATCACAAATACAACTTAATGTTACTGCTGAATCGTGAAACTAATTTTAAAGAGTTGGTTTAGGAACTTAATTTGCTTGCAAGTAGCATTTTAGAATATTACTGACTCTATAATAATTTCAAAAATGCATTCTGAAATATTTGTTTGTGCAAAAAACAAAAAATATTTGTTTTGTATATGACAAAATAACAAAAGTGAAATTAGTGAAGAGAGAAGATCCTACAGGTCACTTTACAACACACAAGAGTGAATAATGGAATTCCATTCCATCAAATTAAGTGTTATTTTACTATATATAATTAACTTCAGTATTTATACATAATTCAAAGTATAAATGTAAATTACATTCATCCAAGATTCTGGTCTACACCAAAAAGCTCCAGTGTAAAAGCCAAATACACCTCAAATAGAAGTATAGATTTCTATTTTTTTCTTGTGGTTTATTTTTTTTTTTTTATACTCTTTTCAACAGATGACACATTGACAGATGAAGCTGGAAGCTCCACAGCATCCAATGAACAGCTGAGATTTATGGTGCTTGGAGGTGATGGTGTTCTTATGGATAAAGCATGTGCCACAATCCTGGGAAAAAGAGAGAACAGGGATGCATGTAAATTTGGAGAATTGATGCTCAGGAAGGCTCAAGTTTGTGGACGACAGGTTTCTGTATTAAAAACTGCATCCTATTGGCTGGAATGCTTGAAATCATATTTCTTTTTCAGCAAAGGAGTCAAATCTTTAAAATATGACCTGGAGTTCTCTGAATCAATGATGTTTCCTGGGCCTCATGCCTTTCTGTTTGTACAGAGAGATGTGAAAAACTCAGACAAAGAGAAATGCCTTTTACGTGCTCTCATTGAAGTGTTTGGGGAGGAGGTCCTGGACTATTGCATGGTATTATTTATAGATGAGACTGTGCACAAAGATCATAAAAAGAACTCCTGTTTGAAGATGTGTGGAGGCAGATACCATATATTACACAACACTGACGAAAGTGTTCAACAGTTATTTAAAAAAACAGCAAAAATGACACAGAAGAAAAGCAGTGTTTTTTTCACAAATCATTTGGAGTGTTTCAGAAGAGCTGAAATTCATTTTAAAGCCGAGTATAAGGAAGAGGAGAATAAACTAAGAAGAGAGTTGAATGATTCCAAAAACAGAGAGAGTAAATTAAAAGATGACATTGAGAAACTTCACAGACAAATGAAACAGCTCCAAGACAATGAAAAACAACTAAAAAACAAACTGACTGAACTGACACAGAGAGATGCTCGACCTAGTGAATATCATCAGACCACAGACCACACGGCTACTGCTGGTGAGTATCTTCACCGTCTGTTATCTGTACATCTCACTGGACAAATACTATCATTACTTATATACATCCATTTATTCTCTATATTGTTGGAGGGACAGTGTCCCTGGAGAGTTTAGCTCCAACCCTATTCAAACACACCTGAAGCAGCTAATCAATGTCTTAGGTATACTTGAAACTTCCAGGCAGGTGTGTTGAGCAAAGTTGGAGGTAAACCTTTGCAGGACACCAGCCCTCCAGGAACAAGTTTGGTGACCCCTGCTCTTAAATGTTATGGGAGGATTGAACCACATCATAGATTCACCTGAATAACCTTGGTCTTTCATTTTTAATCCATGCAGCCAGGGATGCAAATTAAATTACAAATGTTTTGATAAAAACCAAAAACAAACATAACAGAAAACCTGAACAAACTCAGCTGTTACTAAATGAAGACATTATTTTTAAAAGCTGGAAACCGGTTACCAACTGGTTAATTCTATTGTGATCCTTTTTTCTTGAAATCAGAGACAAATTGCACTGAAAAGTGTATTTTTTCACTGTAAGAATACCACCACTCCTTATGAAGAGATTCCAGCGTTGACAGATTTATTATATATTGAGAGTATTGAAGGGTACTTTTCTTTTGTAAACAAATAAAGTGAATGTTAAAATACACAAACAACATTAAGTTACTTCTGTTTCTGAATAAAGCAGTAATTGAGGTCACTGAATTACAATTCTTATTTGATTTAATGGGAATTTAATTATTAATATATAATATAATTTTTATTTCAGAAAGATGAGGAAAATAAAATGGGTTGCATCCAAAGATTTTTAAAATTGTTATTCTGAGCCTGGTGTTATTCATCAACTGAAGGCACATGTCTGTGCTATTGATACTATATAACATAAACGTGTTAAATTCACTATTAAAATATTTGTACTTCACAAACATTTGTCTCTGAAATAATTAGCAGTGATTAAAAAAGCTATCAGCCTTCTTTTATCTTTTATTCTAACTGAAAACCTTTTGTAAAGGAGACTACAAAAAAAGAGCCTACCATTAAAATATTACTAAGAATAATTCTAAATGAAAAATGATATATTTTTAAATCTTGATGTCGCAACAGGTGCTGAGCTGAAGAGCATAGACTTTTGGCAAGACAGTGGATCATTTGAGATCCAGAAACCTGTAAGACGAAACAGCAAGGAAAAAAATCCACCTTATAGTAAGAAATCTATTTCAAATACAACTTAATGTTACTGCTGAATCGTTCCTTTAAAATTTTAACTAACTGCTGTAACATGAATATAATTTTCTTTTTTTTTTTGTAGTGTCACAAGACATAGATTGTGACAAAGGTGAGTTGTGTAGTTCACACAAAAATAAAAGTCTGTCATTTACACACCCTCATGTTATTCAAAATTTGTATGACTAAGAATTTTTGTGACACTCTTTTCCAGACCAGAAGTTCATTGTTAAAACATCTGAAAAATAATGTATTCATGATGCTTTGTGAAAGAAACATACTGAAATGCACAGCATTCCAATTTGTTTTGAACATGTGTTAAATTTAACTCCTCCCACACCACAAATCACACTTAAATATAAGTCACACTTATAAATATTTAAGTTGATTTGGGAATTGCTTGAACTTGCCTTTGAGTACAAAATATTTTATGCTACCATAGCTTCCAATACAAAATGTTTAGCAAAACTGGCAGCATATTGAGAATAATAATGGAAATGTGTTTTTATTGTAGAGCAACCTCTTAAATGTGTAAATATCAAGGACATTTTATTTTTCCATTTCATGACCCTTTTATGTTCATTAATGGGAAATCAAGAGCAACCTATAGCTTATATTCTAAACTCTTGAAATGTCAACAGTATGGATATGTCATAATCACAAGCATTTTCATTCACAGGAAATTATGACAGATTTTGAATATACTTCACATGCAGGGCAGTTGACAAGGGTGGACAACTACAGACGTCTTCAAGGAAACCAATGTATGTATTCATTTATTTGATAATAAAACCTAGAATTTACAGTATTAGTTAACAAAACCTTGGGCCCCATGAATTGAAAGGACATCCCTGAACATACTGTTTTACTTCCTGTTAAATGTACCACATCTAGCTCAAAAGTGTTATAAGGAAAATGTACTATTTAAATATAAAAATTCTGCTGAATATACAAATTGCAAAACTTGAATTTTAATTTCTGTTTATCTTTTGTATAAGACAGTTTGATATTTGTATTTTAACTGATTTTTTATATTTGAATTATATATCTTCCTGTGTCTGTTTTTATTGAAAATTATCTCCACAGTTGAAGAAAAAAAAAATTACAGTGTGACACTGTCACACAGGACACATGTTTTAACCTGCTCAATGTATTATAATGATTTTATGTATATTTGAGTTTTAATAGGTTTTCATGTTGTCTTAGCCATTTGATTCTTCTTAAACATTTTAATGTGTGTATGTCTTTAAGACACTTTGGGTCTGCCTGTCATGTGACTCCTCACATGACAGGAAACAGGAACTGAACCCTATGAAGGAGGCAGCATGGCAAACAATCAGGGTCATTGACCCAACACAATAAGCTGGATAGAGGAGTTTTTCATGGACTTACCTTTCCAGCATCACCCTCGTTTTGGAGTATCACTTGTGTTGGACTGTATATAACGTTACACTGGTGGACACTTTTATATTGGAACTTTCAACACACTGGATTTCTTATGGACTGTTTTAGGGTATGGAGCAAATGGACTCCACGCTTTTAACAGCCTAAGTTATTCTAGTTTTATTTTGTTGATTAAGTTCCTTGTACATTTATGTAAATACACTTTATGTATTCAGTCTGCTTTTGTCGTTGTCTCATCTTTTAAAACATTTATTTTATCTCACACAGTATAATCTGACCCCATTTTAACAATTGTAAATTTGACCAATAGGGCCGAACGTTACAGCAATAAAATTTAGAGTGTGAGTAAAATCACATCATATCTCGTATCCTTACAGTTAGATGTCAAGAGAAGATGCTTTCTAGCTTTGCTCTTTAAACGCATTTGTCATTATATTTTCTTTTCTTTTCCCCCTTTTTTAAGAGATGGGGCATTTATACATGAAGCAAGACAGTATTCACAGAAAAGTTTTTTTTAAAAGATTTATACTGCTTGATGGTGATGACAATCTTGTGAATCAAGAATGTGATACAATCCTCTGGATCACAGAGAGAGATGATACCAGTCATCACAACGCATGTGAGCTTAGAGTGGGTCATGTTAATGGACACCTGGTATCTGTGTTAAAAACTGGTGTCTGTGTTAAAAATCATTGAAAAATGAAATGGAAGGCTGTGACTCTCTGGTCTTTCCCAGACCACATCTCTTTCTCTTAGTGCTTAGAGATGCACAAAACACAGGCAAAGAGGATTTTTTACAAGCTCAGTGGTATCACCAACTACAGATGGGCTTAGCTAATGTTACATATTTAGATAGGAGATCATGAGAAGAAGGAATAATTAAGTGCACTTGTCACTGAGTTTAAGATGTTAAATTAGTTATCTTACCCTGTTGCTCGCCATTGCTACAACCTCACTCGCTCTTTTGTCAGACTGGTGGGGAAACGTGGTGGGTGTGGTCAACCTGGCACTTCAAACAAGAGTGACCAATAGAAAAAGAAACAAAAGAAACTCCATGGCCATGTTCACACTGTCAGTTTTTGGGATTTGCAGGTATGAGTCTCGAAATGTCCCATTCACACAGCTTACAGTCGCTTTTCGAATACTGTCTGTATGAACGTGCAAGGGGAGTCAAGCCCGTCACTGTAAGTTACCGAAACCACAAATTACAGCACGCAGCACGCGGTAGACGTGCGTTTGTGTGGCAGAATGACTCTATTGCACTGTATGACCTCATACAACCAATCACAATGAAAATCTGACTTAATCTGATTGAGCTACAGACATCACAAAAGAGAGACATGATAACCAACTAGACAGGAAGAAGAGAACCCTATATTTGACCTTTTATATTAATGGTAGACTCATCAACTTGCACCTGTTGTAAAATTAAGACTATAAAATTATAATATTCAAAGTTATTTTGAAGATCTATCAGAGTTGCAGAACACAGCATTTTTTTTTTAATTTACTGTCCATCGCAATGGACATCAGGTCATGAACAATATCAGCAGGAACCTCATGAATTAATTGTATAACAGTTTGAGGAATTTGCGCGAGCATTTCAAGGCTAAATACAGAGCTACAAATTTTAAAGTTAATGTTTTATGAATATTGATGTTAATTAATGAAATTAATATCAATATGATTTCATTTATGTCTTCAAAGTGACTATAACCTCTAGATCAGTTTTTCATTGGTTTTACTGAGAAACAGCCATAGTGGATGTGGAATCAGTGAATATACAGCAACACACACACTCACGCCACTTCCACACACACTGATGCCTTGATGCTATAATGCACACAATCATATATTTATCAAAACAATCCGCAAGTACACATAAACCCATACATATACACACCAAGACTTTTATACATAAACTCAGATTCACCCACTTTCACCAAAAAAAGGGATCAAACAAGTTTTTTTGAGACTTATATCATCTTACCTTTTTTTTTTTTTTTTTACCACATTCTTATGGTATTGTTCATTCTTACAATATGTGTTCTGTTCAAAATCTTAAACACTAGTTCAACTATAGTGCACAAACTCTACTTATTATGTATGGTTAAAATATGCAGATTTTCCTTTCTTCAGTCCTGGCATCCATTGTAGTGGACATGAGAAAAATAAAATTATAAATGAGTTTAAATCTCTTTTTTTTTTAGACTCATTTATATATTGAAATATCAAGAGAACAAATTTTTTTTTTTGTTCAGTGGAAAAAAATTCAGGTCTGAAAGGGTTAATACAGCACGTGTGTTCCAAGAAAGCGGTTGTAAGTCCCGTAAATTTACGGGTGTGAGTTCGGTTATAGAATACGGTTGTCACACCCATAAATAACCATACTGTATCATCACAAATGAACATGTGACTTTGTTGTGCTTCGTTATTAATTATAGTTTATTTAATAGGAGCAACGAAAACTTAAATGATTACTGAATGAAATAAAACTGCAGTTAGAACATTTTGAGCAGTTCAACAAAGGACTTAATAAAATCTTAGAAAAATATAAAGCAAAAACATAAAAGCTGAAGCATAGCTTTGATAGGCCTGTGTATCAGAGGGCGGACAGGTATGTGACAGAACTGGTAAGAACATGCTTTTGTCTCTTTCACTTTAGAAACAAGCATTTTTTCAGAAGATCGTCTTAGTTTTTCTTTGAGTTCCTATTTTGTTGCTTTATTTCGTGTTTTGTTCATTCTCTGCAGTATGGCGCGACATGGCACAGGTCAGTAAAATCCTAATAGACTATTTTCTCTCACTTTTGATCGATCATGATAATTCAAGGTCATTATGGCATATATAATGACTAATGCAAGTATATCAATAAAAAAATAGCTTATTTTGTGTCTGACATGTTGACATTGAATTGCATGAGTTGAAACAAACTTTACTTTACTGAATCAATGTTATATTGAGACCTCCCAGATTTCTCCTTGAAATAATAATATTATACCTAATATATTTATCTGAAGTACTCCCTGAGATTTTAAGGTAATAAGTTAAGAATTAAGTAACACATTTACATGTTCATGGTTCTCTGACGTTGGTTAATGGTCAAATGACATGCAGGTAAACAAATTATTTATTTTTTAAGTGTTTTCTTTTGATTGTTGTCATTTTACAATGATTAATTTAAATTTTATATTTTTATGATTTAATCATTAGTTTTTCTATTTAAATGATTAGATTTTCATTAAAGGCACTTCATTATGTTAATAACAAGAAATGTAATATATATATATATATATATATATATATATAGTAATTTTATATGTATATGGTGCAAGATTATCTTATTTTAATAAGTATGATAAATGAGTTTGGTCAAAAGTAATCTAAACTTAATCAAAAGTAGTCTGGTTATATTATCTAAAATGTGTAATGTAATGGATTAAGTTACTAATTACATTTTTGTCATCATTGGAATCAGTAACAGATTACAGTTTTAGAGTAATCTACCCAGCTCTGTAGATAAAAGATTGTTCTTTCAGCTTAAATTATTTTTGTTTACTCTTAGGCAGTGTTTTATGCATTTGCTTCCACAGGACGCATTGAGAAGCTGAGATTATTGGTGCTTGGAGGTGATGATGAACTTATGGATAAAGCATGTGCCACAATCCTGGGAGAAACAGAGAACAGGGATGCATTTAAATTTGGAGAACTGAAGCCCAGGGAGGCTCAAGTTTGTGGGCGACAGGTTTCTGTATTAAAAACCCCATCCTATTGGCTGGAACACTTGAAATCATACTACATTTTCAGCAATGGAGTTAATTCTATGAAATATGAACTAAAGTTCTTTGAATCACTGTTGTTTCCCGGGCCTCATGCCTTTCTGTTAGTACATCGAGATGTGAAAAACACTGGTAGAGAGAATTACCTTTTACAAGCTCTCATTGATCTGTTTGGGGAGAAGGTCTCGGACTATTGCATGGTATTATTTATAGATAAGGCTAGGCACAATGATCCAACTCAGAACTACTGTTTGAAAATGTGTGGAGGCAGATACCACATTTTACACAACACTGACGAAAGTGTTCATCAGTTATTTGATCAAACAAATAAAATGACGCACTGTAGAAGCAGCAGTTTTTTTATAAGTCATTTTGACTATTTCAAAAAAGCAGAAAACTATTTTAAATCTGAGTATGAAGAAAAGATGAATAAACTAAGGAGAGAATTGGAAGAAAATAAAGAAAGTGCTGAAAACCAAAAGAAGGAAATTAATGATATGAAAGAACTGAATGCAAAGAAAGTGACAGAACTAAATGAGAGAATCAAAGATGATCGGAAGATGTCCAAAGATGAAGAGAATCAGCTACACGATGACTTGGAAGCTCTCAAAAGCAGAGAAAATTACAAGAAGGAGGACTTCCAGAAGCTAAAAGAAGAGCTGATCTTTTACAAGAACAGAGAGAATGAGTTAAGCAATGAGTTGGATGCTCTCAAAAGCAGTGACAACCAGATGATGGTGGACTTTCAGAAGCTAAAAGAAGAGCTGATCATTTATAAAAACAGAGAAAATAAGTTAAGCAATGACCTGGATGCTCTCAGAAGAAGTGAAAACCAGAAGAAGGAGGACTTAAAGAAGCTAAAAGAAGAGCTGATCATTTACAAAGACAGAGAGAGACACTTAAAAGAACAGAGAGAACACTTTTACAAGAACAGAGAGAATGAGTTAAGTAATGAGTTGGATGCTCTCAGAAGAAGTGAAAACCAGATGATGAAGGACTTCCAGAAGTTAAAAGAAGAGCTTATCATTTACAAAGACAGAGAGAATCTTTTACTCAATGATTTAGATGCTCTTAAAAGCAGTGAAAACCAGATGATGGAGGACTTCCAGAAGCTAAAAGAAGAGCTGATCATTTATAAAAACAGAGAAAATAAGTTAAGCAATGAGTTGGATGCTCTCAGAAGAAGTGAAAACCAGAAGAAGGAGGACTTAAAGAAGCAAAAAGAAGAGCTGATCATTTACAAAGACAGAGAGGATCTGTTACTCAGTGGTTTAGATGCTCTCAAAAGAAATGAAAACGTCCCGGTTACGTATGTAACCTTGGTTCCCCGAGGGAACGAGACGCTGCGTCCAGAGAACGCTTTGGGAACGCCCTTGGCGGACGACGCTCTGAAAGAATGTGTAACCGAACCAATGAGAAAGCGGGACGTCACGGGCGGGTGACGTCATCAACCAGGAAGCATAAAAGCACGTGCGAAGCCGGCCGGCGTCAGCTTC
>JAHKKF010534233.1:0-32310 GCA_019740295.1 Labeo calbasu
AGCCACAGGTGTCTTCAAGGATATTTGCGCATCTCAAAAAACACGGCCGAAGTTTCAGCACCTGTTAGACTAGCTTATCGGAGGCCGATTGTAACGAAACTCGGTGGTCCCTCAAAAGGTCTAAGAGAAATTTGAAAGAAATCTGCCACTAGAGGGGGTTCCGCATTTTTCAAGGGCGTAAACGATTGTACACCATAGAAGAACCTTTTTTGTTTATATGGTTCCGTAAAGAACTTTTAACAGCTGAAGAACCTTTCTGTTTCACAAAAGGTTCTTTGTGGCAAAAGGAGGTTCTTCAGATTATAAAAAGATAAGAGACGGTTCTTTAAAGAACCTTTGACTGAATGGTTCTTCTGTGGCATTACTGTGAAGAGCCTTTTAAAGCACCTTTATTTTTAAGAGGGAATCTGGGGAGGGAAAAAAATAAAATAAAATTTACTTTGGGAGGCTATATTGGTTTCATTTAGAAAAGGGACCTGGTGAGCACATGCAACAGGTGATTCTAAACGAGCATGAAAAGTTTTAGGGAGATCAGACCACAGCTGGCACCATAATTAAAAAGGACTCAAAAACACTGCATTTCTACAGTAAACGGCTATTTAAACGGTGCTTGAACCCCAGTAATCGCTGCTTGCAGCTATATTTACAAGTTGGATTTTTCCTGTTATTTAGCAGAATTAAGCCACTTATGCTAGATCAGGAACTAGAAAGAGCAACTCAGCAAGTTACAGTTATTTGGCAAGTTAGTTTTGGACACAGGCTTTTCATTTCAGAAGAAAATGTGCTCAAAATCACTTGTCATTTTAGATGCTTTATTCTTTAACAAAATAGAATCTCTGTGCAGTTTGTGAGTAGATACAGAAGAAGAATGTCCTCTGAATACAGTATTTACAGCAGATTTTGTACAGATCAAGTTATGAACAAGACACTTCAAATTTTCTACACAACGTGAACACCATGCTCCCCTTCACACCACCCACATGCATACAAACACCCACCCTTTTTGCTATGGAGGTAAATTTGTCAATATAACTTCCTCTGCATCGCTATCCGCTGAGGTTTATAAAGGCATTGCATGTGCACATTTGTCATTGTCTCCTCACACAAAGTTCTCCACGCCTCAACTAAAGTCTAAAGCCCAGCACACACACATGTACAGATCCCTTCAAGAAGGACATAATTCATTGTGGTTTCAAAGATCTCCCTGCAGTGTTTTAAGTGTCATTTGAGTGAAATGACACCAAGTTCTCATCCATAATGAGCTTTGGAAATATTGTGGAAATACGTTTTTTTTAAGAGTTCTGTAATACACTGATCCTGCGGAGAAGCTGTTGCTGTTTGGCTTTGAGTTTTCTCTTCTCCTGAGCTTGACGCCTTTGGCACGCATGCAGCTGGAGCAAGTATTCCGTCGCCTGCGTCAGAATCGCTACCTTCGAGGTCTTTGAGGATGCCGACAGACCTGGAATCTCCTCTCGGAGTGCCTGGAATCTCGAGCGAAGGTCATCCCTCCTCTTTCTCTCCAGGAAGTTTCGACGCTGCTCGCTGGAGTCCTCAGAGTCCGATGTGGCAGGGGAAGACAGTGGAGATGAGGGAGAGGATGAAGACTCCAGGCGTGGCCGTTTGCTCACAGACTCCATCTCATCAAAGTCATCCTCAGGATCCGTGTCGGGGGAGGGGGCAGCGTAATTGTGCTGCTGCCGATGCAAAGACACGTGGAAGCGTTTGGGACACGGCCCAAACGGATCAGCGCTCACTGTAATGGTTACCGGCGTACGGCGACTTGGAGGTCGGCCACGCTTTGGTCGGTTGTCTACGGTCACCACATCAATCTCATCATCATCCTCGTCATCATCTGAGACAATAAAACATTTGGCACGTTTAAGAAAAGCACTTCAAATTAATTGAGACATCTTTTCCAGCACACTTTAATAACGAAAAGAAAATACAGGACTGCCGTTTGCTGTCACTTGTCAAAATAAGGAAACGAATGCAATGCATCCACTGTGTAACAACTCACCAGTATGATAGTGGTTTACACACTTCACCTCACTAATAAATCAATCCGTTTAATTTTTACAGTTCTTGGCAAGGAAGTTGCATTCCATCTCTACAGCTACATAAGCTTTCTAAAACCATGTCAGCTTCTACTGAAATTTTAATGGCAAACGAATTAAAAAAAGTTATCTTACTTGTTTAAGACACAAAGAAAATTTGCCAAAACAGATCAGGTGTGGCCAGAGCTTTTAGTTTTTGATAACATTAAAATGGCTTTCGTAACTTAGTCAAAATAAAAATTTAACTTAAAGGCTGTCTTGGAAACTAACCAAATGTGACCCTGGACCACAAAACCAGTCAAAAGGGTCCATTTTTTAAAATTGAGATTTACACATCATCTGAAAGAATAAATAAGCTTTCTACTGATGTATGGTTTGTTAGGACATGACAATATTTGGCCGAGATACAACTATTTGAATATGTGGAATCTGAGTGTGCAAGCCAAAAGAAAAAGAAAAAAAGAAAGCAAAGAAAAGAAAGAAAAACGCCTTTTAAAGTTGTCCAAATGAAGTTCTTAGCAATGCATATTACTTATCAAAAATTACGTTTTGATATTCATGGTAGGAAATTTACTAAATATTTTCATGGAACATGGTCTTAATATCCTAACAATTTTTGGCATAAAAGAACAATCGATAATTCTGACCCATACAATGTAGTTTTAGCTATTGCTACAAAAAAAATACCTGTGCTGCTTAAGACTGGTTTTGTGGTCTAGTGTCACAAATAAAAGATCACTTAAAATAAAAAAAAATAAATAAAGGTATATACACATACTAAAAATAGGTCAGTAATAAAGTTTCCTTTGAATGGAAATGTTGCATGACCTTGCCTGCAGCAAAAATTGCTTTATAAAGTGAGAGGAGTTTCCCCTCACTACTGTGCAGGGAGTAGATTGGAAATGGAATAGACTACAGCAATTTGGGACGAGGAATGGAACCCGCTCCACTAATTAACACTCCACATCGGCTTTTAGTCGGCAAGTGGTTTGGTTACAGTCAAAGCCTGATGCTTTGACTTCTTATGGAACAATTTGATTTGGAGAGCTACACTAACCAGCTGTCTGAATAGCATGTTAGATATTAATTACTTGGTTAACTTTCATCTTTATAACATCCTGTACAGCATATCATCGGCTCAGCATTACTCTTGAAGCAATCATATCAACTCATGCCATCAATGCTGGGAGGTAATCGCATGTAGTCCTTACCGGATGAATCCGAGCGACACTCAGAACCGGATGAGCCCGCAGCCACTTTCTTGTTATGCGGGACAGGGAGATCCAGGACTGCGGCGGGGTTTACACACTGTGCCGCCTGGGTCCCCGTCACGGGCGTGCCCGATGCGGCACGAACAGTCTTCTGTGCGGTCGAGGTCTGAATCTGAGGTGCCCCCGTCGCTCGCTCGCCATGAGCCACTTTTTCCAGCCGGTGACTCGTGGAAAAGCCACTCCACATGCAGTCTTTGATAACGATAGAGCCCAGATTGCCAAAAATGTCTAGTGGGTCGAACTTGTGCAGCCCCTCATATTCCTCATCACATGGTAACACCTTTGGCGGTGCCCACCCGAGTCGGTCCCCCGGTAGCGGCAGTAGCCAGTCCCCATCCAGCGTCCTTGAGGGTGACATGGGCGGGGTGGGAAGCAGCTCGAATTTCTTCCATATATCCTCGCTCGGGGCTGTAGACTTAAAAAAATCCTCCTCGGTGTCCATCTCGTCGTAAAAGTAGTGCTCCATGTCCCAGCCGTACAGTATGTGAGTGTTGACTCCAGGCATCGCTGCAGAACTTCTACAAGATTATCTGTGAAGACAACGGGTCATTAGATCAAATGATGCCTTGCCCACGTGGAGTTCAAATGCGTCGCAATGCACAAGCGAAATGCACTCACTAATTGCATGCACTCACTCAATGCATTGCTTAAACTCAAAATATACTATAATGCACATTTGCAGCGATAAAAAGCACAACACTTGCAGGCAAACATTATCACTAAATGCACTGCAAACGCGACTTTTACCTGCAAACTCGTTTGCTACCAATTGCATTTATTAAAATGCACAAGACTTAATATTTCTGTAGCACATGCAAAACTACATTTTATGGCATACAGCAAGCGTTTGCAAGGCACCAAAACATCCAAATTACCGCGTCAGGTTTATTTACACCAACAGGAAATTACAACCACTGCTGACTTAAAGTCCCACAGAAACCAACGGCTGCGATGTGAATGTAGCACTCTATTACTCCCATAAAGATTAGACGCACTAACAAGGTGGTAAAGGGAGCACCCGGTCCGATTAAAGGATCCAGGAAATGTTCAACAGCCCACGGGTTCACGCCAAAGTTCACCACGAAATTAACTTACAATTCACGTCAAATCAAGTTAATTGTATCCTGATGTAAAAATGCACTTACCATGGGGTCGCAGACCTGCAAAGTCCAAGGAGAGTCTACGGGACGCGCAGAACAGAACAAAGAAGCGCAGCGTCCGGTAGAACTCCGGTACACACGCGCTCACTAAACAATAGTGCGCGCAAATCCAGCCGCCTTTGTTTTACGGCCGTTTAACCTGAACAACGAGAAAAGTTTTTTTTTTTCCTCCCTTGCGGAAATAAAGCGGGTGTCCTGTTACAACGGCAGCAACGATCGATCCGCGTGGTGCAGTGCAGCCGCACCCTCCCCCAGCCCGCTGCCGGTAAAAGTGCTTTCGCGCCAGATCTGCGTCTTTGTGTGCAAGAGCTCAGCGTGGACCCACCCACCGGAGGCGCTGGGCGGGGAGAGCGTGTGAACCGCCGCTTATTGTGAATGTGAAGGCAATTTGCAGCACTAAAATAAGGATTTGAATGAAAATAGAAGCTTCTACGTCACTACTTCAATCTAATCATCATGGAGCTGATGCGTCATTTTAATTGTCTTCTGATGCATGGCGCACTAATCAATATGTTGTGTCTGAAGTGGCTAGGACAACAAGACGCAAACACTGCACTCTGTACAGGTTTATTAAAGCATTTGTTGATAAAATGCAACAGATTATTTTAAAATTATATTTGTAGTGTGCTTTATCAACATGCTAATATATGTATATTAAACATCAAAGAGCTGCAGACAGGAAAAGACAAAAAAAATCATACTGCTCCCATTTTCCCATATTTTTGTCCTTGCCCATTAAATCATCACAGTCTCAAAAAAGCAGATCATAGCTGCACAATTTTTTTTGATGTAAAATTGGGGATTTTGGCAAAAAAAACTATTTCTTGATTAATTGTAAAGTTTAAACTGTTTTTTTTTTTTTATTTCAATTAATTTATTCCACAAACCAACTGCACATACACTACCAGTCAAAAGTTTTTTAATGTTTTTTAAAGAAGTCTCTCCTGCTCACCAAGCCTGCATTTATTTGATCCAAAGTACAGCAAAAAAACAGTATTTTTTATTTGAATATGTTTTTAAATGTAATTTATTGCTGTGATTTTAAAACTGAATTTTTAGCATCATTACTCCAGTCACATGATCCTTCAGAAGTCATATTAATATTATGATTTGCTGTTCAGAAACAGTTATTACTGTGTTGAAAACAGCTGAGTATTTTTTTTTAGGTTTCTTTTATGAATAAAAAGTTCAAAAGAACAGCATTTATCTGAAATAGAAATCTTTTCTAACATGATCCATGTCTTTATCATCACTTTTAATTTAAAGCATCTAAATAAAGTATTAATTCCTATCATTTCTTTCCAAAAAATGTAAAAATTATACTGACTCTAAGCTTTTGAATGGTATAGTGTATAATGTTACAAAAGTGTTTAATGTCAGATAAATGCTGATATTTGGATCTTTCTATTAATCAAAGAATCCTGAAAAAAAACTTTTGACTGGTAGTGTAGTTCTGGGACATGTTTTGTCCCATGTCACATGAATCACTGATCAGTATAATTTAAGTTTGTTGAAGAATGGTTCATGCATTTCTTTTTATTATATGATTTCAGTCAGAGATTCCAACTCTGCTACCTTTGCTTGCAATGTAGCCACATCTGTTGTTCTTGTGGAGCATTTTTCATATTTTTTTTTCATGTCATTTGGATTCTGCACTCATATGGAAGGTTTGTGGTTTAGTATAGAGCAGTTAATGGTTGTGTTGACGTCAGAGTCCATCCATATACCCCTCCACCCCGGCCACCCAACAACTCGTCACTAAGAACACAGTGTGAACGATAGTCAAGTAGAGGTGTGATCTAATGCTTGACCTTATACAGGGCATCACACATCTACGCAAATGACCAGAGCAGATCCAGCACTTTGTGGAGAAATGTCTATCAGTTCATATCATGCTAAAATATCTCTAAAACTGGTATATTGAACAAGCTCTGTACAGTTAATTTGTAGATATGAAAGTAAAAAGTTTATGTGTTACATTAAAAAAGTATCAGTGCTAAAAGAGGAGTGTCTGGTGTACTCATACTTTTGAAACATGAAGGTGTGTGGCTAAGATGGAAAATAGATGTAGGCCTGTTACACCATCATCAAACCCCCACACACATACAGGAAATGTGGAGAAATGGGAGTTACGGAACAGTGATTGCTGTCCTAAATAGCAGTTCAGCGTTTTCTTATACTGTACTTATCAGCACTGTTGAGTACATTCAGTTTATTTCTACTAAATATAAAAGTCTGGGAGACACGCATTTGAGCTGCTATGCTCTATTAACTGGTCTGGGCATCTGTTGTATAAGTCTGGCCAGTCAAAACACCCAGTCAAGTGGTCAAAAAGCTCATAGTGAGTAATACTTACGCACACAAAGAACCCCCACACACCTCGTATGAAGCACATGTTCGTACACAACTCAGACTTGCGTTCGGGCGCCTCCTACTGCATAAAGGACACATGACACTTCCTAAACCATCAATGGCTTGCATGAAAGAAACAAAAGACTTTCTTCTGTTTCTTCCATCCCCCATTCAGAGAGAAACCTCATACTGTCTTCTTTCCTGCCGGGAGGGTTTGTATACAGAAAATTGCATAATACTAACAGTAATGCAATAAAAAAAAAAAAAAACCAACTCAAACATTAAAATAAAAAGTATTATTATTAAGAATACAGGCATGTATTTTATACCCATAATAATAAAATAAATATAAATAAACTGAACGCTATAATCTATCCATTTATCTATCTTTTTTTCTGACCAAAATAATCTATTACATTTTTAAATGTAGTTGTATTTTAGTGTTTTATATCTGCATTAATGAATCGTGATAATCAAATAACGTTGTTTTATTGTTACCTCATCTTTTTATTCTTTTATAATATTGTAATATTTTAACATTTTCAAATATTTTACTTATTTCACATCACTCAGCCCTCTCTGAGCATCACCAAAAAAAGCTGTTTGCCCAAAGACATGCCAATAGTATCCAAATCCCCCACTCTGCTCCTCAGCTCTTTCTTTCTCTCCTCTTCTCCCACTCCCTTGCTTCTTTACCCCACCATCCCCCTCTTCAACGGGGGTAAAAACTTGCCACTGTCTTTGTTAAGGCAACAGATTAGCCCCTAACAAAGGGTTAAGGGAGGGTTAGCGCTCCAGGCTAGCAGCCGCTCCGTGTGCTGGGAGCTGGTATTGTTCTAGCCTCAGTCTCGTATGCGCACGTGGGGAAAGGATGGAGACTTGACACCTTTCGGCAGTTATTACAAACTATTATCTACACTCACAGGAATTGAAAAAGAGCAAACAGCTTCATTAGGTGAAAATGAGGTGCTGTACATGAATAATAATTGATTGTACACATGCAGATTGACTGGTAGTGAAAGGCCAAGTATGTTTAGACCCAGAGTTAAAGTAAACACAACTTACGGATGAAGACAAAAGATCTGCTGAAATAATCCCTCAGTTATTTGAAGAGTGTTTGAGAGTGGTCTGATCTTTAGACCAACTCTTGTTTCTGCTCTCAGTCTCTTTCCCCCCATCTCACCTTTAACCTCCTTGACCCCCAATAACCTCAGACAGTCTCGCCTTATAGAAACCACTATAAGCTGAAAGATTTTATGTGAGAACACTAAACGAGTTTGAGCTGTTGCAAATCCATGAAGTTTATCACGTTGTTTATATAGTACTGTTCAAAAGATTGGGGCAAGATTTTCCTTTCTTTTTCTTTAAAGAAATTAATTTGTACTTTTATTGAGCAAGGACACATTATATTGATGAAAAGTGACAGTAAAATGTTTGCAATATAAATGCATATGTATATTTCAAATAAATGCTGTTCTTTTGAACTTTCTATTCATCTAA
The DNA here is from genome assembly GCA_019740295.1 of Labeo calbasu. NCBI lineage: Eukaryota > Metazoa > Chordata > Actinopteri > Cypriniformes > Cyprinidae > Labeo > Labeo calbasu. The sequence continues at coordinate 8,338 of JAHKKF010534233.1, forward strand.
GAATGTTTTCAACATTGATACTAGAGATGCTTCTTGAGCACCAAATTGCATTTAAAGTACAGTTGAGTTCAAAAGTTTTGTTTCAGAATTGTTACTTGAATGATCCACAGCTGTGTTTTTTTGTTTATTAATAGTTGTTCATGAGTCCCTTGTTTGTCCTGAACAGGTAACCTGCCCGCTGTTCTTCAGATAAATCCTTCAGGTCCAACAAATTCTTTGGTTTTTTAGCATTTTTCTGTATTTGAACCCTTTCCAACAATGACTGTATGATTTTGAGATCCATCTTTTCACACTGAGGACAACTCAGGGACTCTTATGCAACTATTACAGAAGGTTGAAACACTCACTGATGCTTCAGAAGGAAATACAATGCATTACGAGCCGGTTGGTGAAAACTTTTTGAATTTGAAGATCAGGGTAAATTTAACTTATTTTGTCTTCTGGGAAACATGTAAATATCTTCTGTAGTTTCTGAAGGGCGGTACTAAATGAAAAAATTTGATATTTAGGCAAAATATGAAAAATGTACACATCTATATTCTGTTCAAAAGTTTACACCCCTGGCTCTTAATGCATAATTTTTTCTTCTGAAGCATCAGTGAGCGTAATAGAGTTCCTCAGTGTGAAAAGATGGATATCAAAATGATACAGTCATTGTTGGAAACGGTTCAAATACACAAAAATGCTGAAAAATCAAAGAATTTGTGGGACCTAAAAGACTCTTCTGAAGAACAGTGGGCAATTTAACACAGTATTAAGAATAATGGGGTAATTTTTATACATTCAACTATTATTTTCTCATGTGGACCATATGCAAATGTCTTTTTATGTGAAATATCTTATTCAGGTCAGTACTAAATAAAAAATAACATGCATTTTGTATGATCCCTCTTATTTTTGGTAAAACAGTTAACATATTGCAGATTCTGCAAGGTGTATGTAAACATTTTGAATTCAACGGTATATTAAAATTGAAAACAGTTATTTTAAACTGAAATAATATGCCACAATATTTATTTTGACTGTATTTTTGATCAAATAATCAGTTTGTTATTAGCTTTTCAAAAGAAAGGGGTAAAAACCCTGTTTGTTTTTTTTAAGCACAAATGGCTTTTCTAAGAATGGGCCATACAAAAAGCACAATTCACATGATAAGTGAACTACAGAGATCAGAGAAGCCTGTTTAAAATGTAACTGTAATTGTTATTTAAATGTCATGAGCCCAGACACATTCAGTGTGCTCATACTGATTTTTCACAGTGAAGTTAGAAAGTGAAGTTAGAATGTCTCTAAAGTTGGCGTTTTATTTTCTATTTTGCGGTACTTGGTTAAATCATGTAGTCTTTTTTTAATTTGATAATAAGTGTGATTGTATAACTTACGTTTATTTAAGCTGAACTGATTCGTTTGATTTGGCTATATTTCAATAAGAACAAAATTATAGCTCGTCTATTTGTTTTTTGTAATTGCATTGCTGTCCAACAGATGACGCCACAACCTTAAATTCTTGCAGGCATTTTCTCAGAGCCCAAAATCAAACTGTCTTACAATTTTCCCCATAGTGTTTGTTTATAGTGGAAAGGTGTAATAGTTTAAATGCTGGTCAAGTTACTTCTCTGAAACAATATGATAATAATACAAAACAATAATACAAAATATATATGTAACAAATTATATATGACTAGTTCTGCAGACCAGAAATCAGTTACAGCAACGGAATCAGCTCTTACAGGGAACACAAAGAAGAAATGGGGTGATTTTCTTAACACATTTAACACAATTTCAAACCATTTTCTTGTCTTATCAAGAACACACTGTGTGTGCATAAATAAACATGCAATTGCTTATGAGAACATGTGTGAGTTGCAGACGACAGATGTCCTCAGTATCAAGTTCACATACAGCATATTTAAATCAGAATATGTACTTGAGTCTTACAGATTAGCTACATTATGATCTTTACACATTTAACAAAAATTAACTCACTAAATAGAAGTTTCAAATATTGAATGAAAACAGAAAAAAGCTGTGGCAGCTGTGGTTGTCAGAACTTTACAGAAAAAAAAATTGGTAGCAACATTTTAGGTTTTATGAATTGAACTTACATTTACAGTAAAACTGTAAGTTTAGTGTAATTTAATGTTAACATACCAACCTGCTGAAGTACTAAAAAGTTTTGTACCTTTATAATACTGAAAAAAAGCCACATTGTGAAAAAAAGTTCATAGCTTTTCCACAAGCTGACGTAAATACTAATACAAACGTGCACACAGTGTCATACACACAAATACAATACACAAACAATTTTATTCTAATTCTGGTGTTGTGTGTGTTTTGAATTGTTGTTAATCATTCATTTAACAGCATTTTATGTAACATAAAATTATAATGTACGTAACTGAAGAGAAGAAGCATTATTTCATTTTTTCATTTTTTCAATGAAATCCCATCACAGGATTCTTTATCATGTCCAAAAACATCATTAATGTAAAAATTACTGCAAATTTTGTTCATTTTTTTACACTGTAAAATGATCCCTTTAGGAACTCTTTTTGAAACTCCCTCTTGAACACAAATTATACTCTCTTTTTTTAACCATCATTAATTCAAAATAACTAATTACATCAACTAAACAAGTAATATTAAGTGGGATTTCTGTTGGCAGCAACTGCTTATATAAATCTCTCTTAGTACTTTGTGGCAACATCTAGTACACTTAATACTTGGCCCACTTCTCCTCAAGAAACCTGGGGTTAAATATCTTTCAAAGGAACATCATGATACCTCATGAATCAGTGCTTGTGTGTTCTGAATCTGCATCTGTGATCTTTAGTCACTAGAACAGGCCTCCCCAGTGGTGCTTTATACAACGTAATCTTGTTTTACTCAAGCACCATACAGTTGGTTTTGCAAAGTTTCCAACTTTCTAGTCATTCCACAGAGGCTCAGCTGGATTGAGATCGGGCTTTGACTTGGCCAATCCAGGATATTGACTTTTTTTTTGTTTGTTAAACCATTCCAGCCTAGCCCGTCTGTTTTCATTTATTGTCCTGTTGAAAGGTGAATCTTCTTCACAGCCCCAGGCACTGGCTATTCAGTTCTTAATACACAAAATAACAATATATGAAGAAATAGATAGAAATACTAAAATCAAAGATGCTATTGATACAATGTGCTGTGTCAAACATTGAAATTAGCATTGCACATACATTACGTTTTGATCTCCTATCATAATTTCCTGCATTACTGAATCTCTTACATGCTTTGGGTTTACAACATATCTTTTCTTGAGTGTTGAACTCAAAATTACTGCAAGAACAAATGCTTTGAGCTTGCTGGAGGCTCTCATCTCTAAGTCTTAGAGTCTCTAAGATCTTTAAGTGCAGTGTACATGACTAATCATATGGTGGAGGTTTTCCTGCAAGGAGTAATGCTGCTCTCTCATCAAGAACATCAACCTCAGGTTGCTCCAAACTGAACTGTCTCTGTAATAATGTTCAGTAGTCACAAATTTAAAAATTAAATTCATGAACTCATTTTCTTTGCAGTAAGTGGGACATTTCAACTGCAAACGTGTATGACAAGATAAGAAAGCCAGAAACTTTTAGAGGTAGAATGTGAATGTAGAAAGTGAATGTTCATGCATTTAATTATTTTCTGCTTTTAACTTAATTGATTTAATGAATAGAATTGATGAACAGAACCAAGTTCCTGTATTACTTTTTCTTTTTCAAGAATCTGTAACACAGATGTACGTCACAATTGCAGCTTCAATTGACTTTTTTCAACAAAAACCTAAAGTAAATTTTATAGCAACAATCAGAGTAACATGGGGTTAGGCACTTTGCTCAAGAGCACTTTTGGGCTCTTACCAATAACCTTCCTGTTATTAGTCCTAAGCTGGACCACAAAACCAGTCATAAGTAGCAAATGTATATTTGTAGCAATTTCTTTTATGCCAAAAATCATTAGGATACTAAGTAAAGATCATGTTCCATGAAGACATTTGTACATTTCCTACCGTATATTTATCAAAACTTAATTTTTGATTAGTAATATGCATTGCTACACACTTCATTTGGACAACTAAGGTTTTTGGGGGACCTTGAGGCCGTAGGGCTCTGCATTGGTTCATAATCCAAGCTCATCGTTGCCACTATATGCTTCACTACACACGTGTTCATAATAAATTATAATGCTAAAATATTTTTTTTATATTTCAATAGAATTATGCAGAAATGTATGCAGAAATACATCTATGAATACATATACAATATATATATATAATTTATATATTAAATTATATTATTTATTATTTATATATTATATTATATATTTAAAAGTGAAAAATGTTCATCTCAGCGTTCGCTTGCGTGTGAATATCTTTCGATGCGTAACAGTGACAACGGTGGAAATCGCGTGGGCGTGGACAGTGACACACTTAAGCTTCAAACGAGACGAAGTGGGGAAGAGCATCTCGTTTTGTTCACAGTACTTGGTCAAACAGTCTTACTTAGCCTGAACACAAGAAGACAGCAGCGTGCTCTGCTCCTGAAATAAATCACCTCTTATTAGTGTTATGGCAAGAGGAGAGGGAGCCGAACAGTTCTCATCTGGTTTGTTACCTACAGCCAAAACTGTGACTCAAGATGGAATCAAAATTGCTAAGGTAGGTTACCTGTATATGAATTAGGTCATTTATGTTTGAGGGTTTTTTGGCTTTTAGTAGGCACTCCCACAACAGACAGTGGTGGGGTTAATTGATAAAGCGGGAGATTAGATTGATGCTGAATATAATGATTACAGCAGCACGTGCCATACCCGCGCGACCGTTAAGGTTTTATGCGGAAGAGTTTACTCGCTTCCGACGACTGACATTGATGTCATATTTCTAAACATAGAATTAGACGTTCAGCCGATGATTTGTGTTTGTAAAATATATATATATATATATTTGTTTGTAACACACACTAGGTTTACTGAGGCGTGTCTGTGACAACGTTACAAAGAAAAGCCGGATTTAAAGGGGACGTGTTCATTTACCCGGAGGAAATAGATTTTGACTAGCAACATGTATGAATGCATAGCTTTATGTTATAAGGAGTTATTGGCTAACCAATTATAAAAATATAGATGTTTCCAGAAACGTATGCTGTTTATGACGTAGAATACTGTAGATATGACTCATAGTGGTTGCTGATTACAGGGCAAAAACTAGGTAAACTTTCTCATGTCATTACACATCAAAGTCAGATTAAAATCATGTCTAGCGTTGCATTAATTCGTCCTCCTTGTCTCTATGATCATTAAACATTAAAAGACAGGATAGAAACATCATAAAAAATTACTTTGCACTCTGGCTATAGTAATAATAATTCTAATTATGTGTCTACATATGTAACACTACCAGTTTTTAATGTTTTTTTTTTTATCTTTTCTGCTCAACAAGTACAGCAAAAACAGTAATATTGTAAAATATTTTACTATTTAAAATAACTTTTTTTTTTTTTTTTTTTTAATATACAATTTAAAATGTAATTTTTTTTTTACTGTGATCAAAGCTGAACTTTCAGCATCTTTACTCCAGTCTTCAGTGTTACATGATCCTTCAGAAATCAATATGCTGATTTGCTGTTCAAGAAACATATATTGTTGTTGTTATCATCATCAATATTTAAAACTGTTTTTTTCAGGACTCTTTGATGAATAGAAAGATCTAATAATCAGCATTTATCTGAAATAAAAAAGCTTGTGTAACATTATACACTATACCATTCGAAAGCTTGGAGTCAGTATAATGTTTTTTTTTGGAAAGAAATATAATTATAGAAATATTTTATTTAGCAAGGATGCTTTAACTTGATCAAAAGTGATGATAAAGACATTTATAATGTTACAAAAGCTTTCTATTTCAGATAGAATGTTCTTCTGAACTTTCTATTCCTCAAAGAAACCTAAAAAAAATCTACTCAGCTGTTTTCAACATAATAATAATAATAATACTAATAAAAATGTTTTTGAGCAGCAAATCTGCATATTTGAATGATTTCTAAAGGACCATGTGGCTGGAGTACTGATACTAAAAATCAGCTTTAAAATTACAGGAAAAAATTTCATTTTAAAATATATTCAAATAGAAAACAGTTATTTTAAATAGTAAAAATATTTCCACAAAACCGGTCATAAGTAGTGCGGGTATATTTGTAGCAATAGCCAACAATGCATTTGTATGGGTCAAAATTATCGATTTTTCTTTTATGCCAAAATCTTTAGGATATTAAAGATCATGTTCCATGAAGATATTTTTTTAAATTTCCTACTGTAAATATATAAAAACTTATTTTTAGATTAATAATATGCATGGCTAAGAACTTCATTTGGACAGCTTTAAAGGCGATTTTCTCAGTATTTTTATTATTTTGAACTCTCAGATTCCAGTTTTTCAAATCGTTGTATCTTGGACAAATATTGTCCTATCTTAGGCAACCATACATCAAAGGAAAGCTTTCAGATGATGAAATTCGTGTTTGGTTCCCTCATGACTGGTTTTGTGGTCCAGGGTCACATATACCAGTTTGAAGTTCAAAATTTGGTGACTCTGTGACTGGTCAGAGTTGACTGGCAAAGCATATACCAAGAACATATAGTGGAGAACAAATCTCAGAGTCATCATGTCCGACAACTGATGCTACAGTAATTTCGGTGTTCTGAACTTGCTAGGAAGATACGGTAGCCAATAAGTGCACATTCTTGTAGTTTAAGCATTAGTGGTTGACCCTACTTTGCAGGCTGAGGTATTTAAGGCCAAGCATTTACAGAGACTTTGGTCTGAAATGGTAAAGAGAGGGGAACCAATGAGAATAGTTCACTACATAATTCTCACAATGAGACCGCAGTCCGTTGCAGCGTTTTCCAGTCAGAGGAAGCTGTAAAGCTTGGCTACTAGTTTAAATGTGCTGACCATTCCATTAACTAGACCACCTAAATGGTGACATTAGAATGAAGAATACCCCTAAAATGCAAATAGAAGAGTTAAAAGTCCAGTTTATCTGTAATGTCCCTGCAGAGTCTGAGTCTTTTTTTTAAGAGCTTGAAATGGAATGTCACAAAAACACAAACAGAATCCAAACTAAATGAACTTCTCCAGTTAGGATTTTATCTTGTCCTCTAGTGGTGAAAAGTTCACCGGTCTCTCATGGCTCTGGTTTTACTTGCTACAAACACTGTCATTGTCCATCCTTTCATAATCTCTTTTTTTGTCCTCCTTTCAGCTCTCACCACAGCAGGAGAGGAAAAGACCTCTGACTGTGTGGAGTAAGGTGTGTTTTGCAATCGGAGGGGCTCCGTATCAGATCACAGGCACCGCCCTGGGCTTCTTTCTGCAAATCTTCTTGCTTGATGTGGCACTGGTGAGCATACATATGGGATCACAATAGCTAAATGGCATAGGATCTATACCGTGTGACCTCAAGACCGTATTATAAAAACAAACTGGCTCAGTGATCGTATCATATCACTTCATATCGCTAGATAGAATGGTGAGAAAATGATCTCTCCTTGCTAGAATCAAACAGAGTAAGCGAACAATGGTCCAGAGCCCCAGGTCAAGGGCAGAAACAAGTGTGGGAGAGAAGGAAAAAGAGCATGTGAGAGGGTTGAAAGCAGATATAAAGCTGCTCTGTCTTGCTGTGTACTTCATCCCTGTGACTATAACAATTCTCAGCTCCAGTTATCTTGTTCAAAACTCCTGCTGCCTCATTATTGCAACAGTTTCCATAGCGATAGCCAATCAAATCTTCTCATCAGAGTCAGCCAAGCAAATAAAGGATTGGCACCAGATGAAGTGTTATATGGTTGAAGAACAGTCTGTTATTAGCTTGATATTGCAATAGTCTTGATAGTCGGTGGTTGGCTTGATATTGCAAGTTAGTATTTGTTATCATGTTATTTTAATTATTGTATTTAAAATTATTATAGTTTTACTGTTTACTTCAATTTGTTATTCTTTTAGTTATTTACCAATAGCAGCTAATGAATCGGATGTTGCACACATTTTGGAGTGATAAAGAGTTTAATATGTCTTTGTGTGAGTATACTGTACATATGAATACACTTGTATATCCAGCTGTATACATAGAACTGTGCATAATGCAGTTCACATTTTATGACAATGCAAACGATCACACAGCAGGTATCTTGCAATTCTCATTTTACACGTCACAATTCTGAGAAAAAAGTCAGAATTGCGAGTTTTTATATCTCGACTATATCTCGCAATTCAGACTTTTTCTCGCAGTTGAGTTGAGTTTATATCAAGCAATTCTGCGGAAAAAAGTCAGAATTGCAAGATATAAACTCACAATTGCAAGAAAAAAGTCAGAATTGCGATATGCAAACTTGCATTTGTGAGAAAAAAGTCAGATTTCTGAGTTTATAGCATGCAATTATGAGAAAAAAGTCAGAACTGCGAGATGCAAACTTGCATTTGTGAGAAAGTCTGAATTGTGAGTTTATGTCTTGCAATTCTGACTTCTCGCAATTGTGAGTTTATATCATGCAATTCTGAAAAAAAGTCAGAATTGCAAGATAAATTCACACTTGTGAGAAAAGTGTCATAATTGCGATATGCAAACTTGCGTTTGTGAGGGGAAAAAAGTGAGAATTGTGAGTTTATATCTCGCAATTCTGAGTTTATAGCATGCAATTCTGAGAAAAGTTAGAAGTGCGAGATATAAACTCGCAAGAATGCAAGAAAAGTCAGAACTGTTGCATTCATGAAAAAGTCAGAATTGTGAGTTTTTTGCAATTCTGACTTTCTCGCAATTGCAAGTTTGTATCTCACAAGTCAGAACTGTGAGATGAAAATGTTGCAATAACTTAAGTGGCAGAAACAGGCTTTCATATATTGCTTTACAACTTTTCTATTTAAATATATTGCTGGGCAATAATATAGTTTACATTCAACCAAACATAGGAAAGTTACAAACACTACTCTGTGGTGAATTATGTCTTTCACTGTGGGATGTTCCTAACAGTTATGATTTTCCTACAATCATTGCACTGGAATCAGTATTTACAGTAAGACCTTTAGCGAGCATTACTACATGTGAATCCTACATTATCTTATGACCGAATCTGTCTTTCTAGTTGGATCCCCTCAACGCTTCTGTGATCCTGTTTGTGGGTCGGGCCTGGGATGCTGTGACTGATCCTACAGTTGGGTTTTTAGTAAGCAGAACCCCATGGACACGGCACGGACGCATGATGCCCTGGTACGTGATTGTCAGAAATGCACAAAATGAAATGATCCTGTAATGTGTGCTGCATATGCAATATTCATGATACTGTTTTCTAAATTCTTGAGGAAATTAAAATGAAATGAAAACACTGTATCTACTAAGCTGAAACTCTGGGACAGGGTGGGTATTCACAGAGAGAGAAAGTGAGACGTATTTAAGAAAGAGAAATGAGCAGTAGCCATGGTGATAGAGCTGAGTCCATCTGCTCCGGGAGGTTACTAGAGTGCACCATGTGTTGTCATTTCTCTGGGACTTTTTTGCATTCTGACATTTATGCATGCAGTCAGATGTGCCACGAAAACTATAAAGCAAAAATCTTCAGTAAGCCAACAGAAAAGTGCACACACACCCTCACACTCTAATAGTAGGACCTTACTGATTCTTTTTGTATGCATTCACTAAGAAACACTATCCAGCCTAACAGTTCTGAGAAAATTATACTTGTTTAATGAAATGAAATGGAACTGTTTTAATAAAATGATTTGACTGAAGATCATCGCACAAGTTTGTGTGGTATGAACACAGGCATACAAAATGAGATATGGTTGAGGAGTTACAATGCAAAGTGAAATACAATGCAAACCTGTAATGTCTGTAAGGTGTGTGTGAAATAATGGCATGTGGGAAAACGGATGTTGAGTGCAGAAAAAAACCTCTTGCTTTCTGATTGGCTCAGCCGACCACACCACCAGAACTGACCAATCAGAGTGTAAGCAGCATACAGGAGATCTGAGAGATGCAGTTTAAAACAGCAGTTTAATAATGCTGTGTAAGACACAGTTTCGGTTTTGGGTTTACTGTTCACAGAAGGAACTGAGCACAAGTGGTTTATTGGCCATGATGAGAAAATTGGAAATAAATATTTAAAATATATATTTTTAGAAATTTATATATATTTAAGTATATTTAAGTAAAAAAATTTAAATGTAAAAAATGAATGTACAAATGTGTAAAACTATGCAATATCTGGAAGCCAAATGCATTGGGAAACATAGATGACAATGTCAGAAGACTGACACAGAAGACTGAGACATTGCATGTGTGCATGTGTTTTAATAGGATGTGATGCATCCATTTGATCTAAACATCTGAAATAGTTATTTTAAAATAGTAAAAATGTTTTCTATTTGAATGTACTTTTAAAATGTAATTTATTCCTGTGGTTTCAAAGCTGAATTTTTAGCATCATTACTCCAGTCATATGATCCATGATTTGCTGCTCAAAAAACATTTATTTTTATTATTATTACTATGTTGAAAACAGTTGAGTAGAATCTTTTCAGTTTTTTTTTTTGATGAATGTAAAGTTTAGAAGAACAATTATCTGAAATGGAATTTTTTTTGTAACATTATAAATGTTGTTATCATTTTTTATCAATTTAAAGCATCCTTGCTAAATAAAGTTTTAATTTCTATCATGTCTCTCCCCCACCCCACCCTCCAAAAAATATACTGAATCCAAGCTTTTGAATAGTATAGTGTATAATGTTACAACAACTTTTTTATTTTAGATAAATGCTGATCTTTGGGTCTTTCTATTTATCAAAGAATCCTGAAAAACATTTACTCAACTGTTTTAAATAAATCCTACGGTTCAAAAGCTTTTGACTGGCAGTGTACATTTCATTAAAATAAATTGGACATATTTTGTTTTGACCATGTTGTCCATTCTAACTACAAGATTAAAAGTGAATATGCCCATTCATTCAGTCAGTTCAGAAAATAAAAATCAATACCTTTTGTCACTGTATTGATGCAATATCATGACAGGCATGTATTGTGGTGCTAAAGTGGCATTTTCCCGCTCTGCTAATCATCAGATTTCAATTTCAATGCTGTTTATGAGAATGAAGTGGAGTGAAACAGGATTTGGCATGTATTGGACTTCTCCAGGGTGGGCAATCCCAGTAATAGACTGGGAGGATTTTACAGCGTCCTGGTGGGCACTTCTGACGAAGAACAGAGCATCTGCAATTATAGACCGTCATGCATCTGCAAGACTAAATCGGACATTAACTGTTTCCTCTTAAGAGCTAGCTGTCTCTTGGTGCTGGCGTCACTGCTGTTTATCTAGCAACAAAACATATTTTATGCTGTGCTGCACAGTGATGGGTCATGACTGCTAGCTGTCATTTGAAGAGCCAGTCAATAGTTAATAATGATATTAATATACACTGCCATTCAAAAGTTTGGGATCATTAAGACTTGTAACGTTTTTTTTTTTTTTTTTAAAGAAGTCTCTTCTGCTCATCAAGGCTGCATTTATTTGATCAAAAATTAAGAAAAAACAGTAATATTGCAAAATATTATTACAATATAAAATAATGGTTTCTATTTTAATATACTTCAAAATATAATTTTATTCCTGTGATGCAAAGCTGAATTTTAAGCATCATTACTCCAGTCTTAAAGGAACACTCCACTTTTTTAAAATAAATAGGCTCATTGTACAAAGACTGACGAAAAATGCGAAGTTGTGATTTTTCTAGGCTGATATGACTAGGAACTATACTGTCATTCTGGCATAATAATAAAGGAATTTTGCTGCCGTGCCATGGGTGCAGTATTCGTTGCACCTTTTCATCTTTCGTCAGTCTTTGTACACAATGTAACTACAGAAGAGTCAAGTTTTGAATAGGAAAAATATAGAAAATCTTTGGTCATTTGATCGAGATGCTAACGGTCTAATCAGATTCAATGATCTATGCTAAGCTATGCTAAAAGTGCTACCGCCAGTCCCAGAGATCGGCTGAATGGATTCGAAAATGGTAAAATTCAACTGTTTAACTCTAGGCGAGTTGGAAAATGAGTCTATTTTCAAAAAAAGTGGAGTGTTCCTTTAAGTGTCACATGATCCTTCAGAAATCATTCTAATATGCTGAATTATTATTATAATTATCAGTGTTGGCAAAATATTTCTTTGGAACCTGTGATTCTTTTTTTCAGGATTCTTTGATGAATAAAAAATTAAAAAGAACAGCATTTATTCAAAATATAAATCTTTTCAAACAAAGTTTTGAACGGTAGTGTAAATTGTTAGAAAAGATCTCTATTTTAAATTAATCCTGTTCTTTTTAACTTTCTATTCATCAAAGAATCCTGAAAAAAAAAAAAAAAACTGAAAGTATCACAGGTTCCAAAAAATATTAAGCAGCACAAGTGTTTAAATAGGCATATTAGAATGATTTCTGAAGGATCGTGTAACAGTGAATACTGGAGTAATGACGCTTAAAATTCAGATTTGTTTACAGGAACATATTAGATTTAATTTGTATACTAAAATAGAAAAACGTTATTTTACAATATAATAATATTTCACAATATTAATTTGTTTTCTGTATTTTTGATCAAATAAACATAGCCGTGGCCTAATGGTTAGGGAGACGGACTTGTAACCGAAAGGTTGCTGAATGATCAGCGCTCTCTCCACCCTCAATACCACGACTGAGGTAAAATCCTTGAGCAAGGCACCAATATGGCTGCCCACTGCTCCGGGTGTGTGTTCACGAGGTGTGTGTGTGTTTGTTCACTTCTTACTACTGTGTATGTGCACTTGGATGGGTTAAATGCAAAGCACGAATTCTGAGTATGGGTCACCATACTTGGCCACACGTCACGTCCTTTCTTTTTCTCTTTCCTTTCTCTTTGATGAGCATAAGAAACGTCTTTAAAAAACAATTAGTATTACTTATCCCAAACTTTTGAACGGCAGTGTAAGTATCCTGAATGGTGTTGCAAGTGTTGCTTTTTCAAATATAAGTGGGGAAGCATTTCCTCATCTCAGCACATGAAATCACGGGCATTCAAATTTTGAGAGAAATAAAACAAGGAAATTATTTAAATCCAAAGCCAAAAAACCACAATTCACAAGCGCGTATTGAACCGTGGCTGTCGTTCCGAACGGATTGATATTATATTGAGTATTGTGACATCCCTAACTCATACTACACCAGTTGTGCTGCATTTATGTAACCATTAGGAAACATTAGGAAAAATATACAATGGAGCACACAGTGTGGAAAATACTTTATCTCAAAATGCAATGTGCTCAGAACAAATTCTGTAGTCTCCCACATCCCTGTATTGATCATAGAAAAGAAAGAAGAGCATTTAGTAAAGTGTTTTGTTTTTCTCCAGCTGTATACACTGCTGTCATTGTCAGTCTGTACTTTTGAAGTGTCTCATATTTGTCACTGTTTTCTTAGTAGACTCTCTGATCGGATTAGGGCCCAGAGTTTTGGAATGAAGTGGTGTGATTTAGAGATTCTTTTTACGCCCTGCCAAAGTCTGGCTGGCTCAGTTAGTTAAGCGTCCGAAAAAAACCAGTGGAGCAGAGGCTTTTGTTCAGAGCCACAGGGGAAAGATCAGTAAACCTTATGGAGATGAGGTTCACAATCATTACCTCACTTAACCTCATAAAGATGAGTTAACGCACACGTACACACACCATTGGAACATCAAACGGGCAGAGATGCTGAATGGGATTTTTGCATGAGTTCTTACTCTATTCTTTCCTGGTTCTTCTTCTAAAGCTGAACATCTGTAGAAAGCCTTAGTACAGGGGTGCTCAACCCTGGTCCTGGAGATCGACTTTCCTGCAGAGTTCAGCTCCAAACTTGACCAAACACGCCTGCACCAGCTAATTAGGATCTGAAGGAGCACTTGATAATTACAGACAGGTGTGTTTGATTAGGGTTGGAACTAAACTGTGCAGGAAGGTTGATCTCCAGGAACAGGGTTGGGCACCCCTGCCTTAGTACGATTAGATGATGCTGATGATGGTGACATCTTTCTCTCTCTAGGATTCTGGTGTCCACCATACCAGCTGTGTTGTGCTATTTCCTAATATGGGTGGTTCCGCCTATAGAGCAGGGAAAGATGTTGTGGTATCTGCTCTTCTACTGTCTCTTCCAGACCCTCCAAACAGTTAGTACACATTCTTATACTTTTTGAATAATTAAATATAACATTATATACCGTCTGTGATGTTATATTTGTATGTGCTTGTATGACAACTACTTGTCAAACATTTGGACACAATAAAAAAATGTTTATGCTTAAATTTTTAAAATTGGGTATGAATGTAATTTCAATATTTTTTTTAATTCTAAAACTAATATATTAACTATGCAAAATATATGTAAATAAAGAAATTTATTTTAAGAAATTTAAAAAATGAATGTACAAAAACTTAATATCTGGCAGCCACATAAATATGAATCAAAATGACAGAAGACTGTTAATATGAGACATCGCATGTCTTTTTATAGGATGTGATGCATCATTGTGTATTTTGATTCAGTCATGACACATTTGAATAATTTGTTTCAAAAATACATTTCATTCAAATGAATTGGACATGTTTTGTTTTGGACATGTTGTCCCTTCAATACAAGATTAAAAGTTAATTTGGCCACTCAGTTCAGAAACTGAAAATCAACCTCAAAAATGTATAAATCACATATTCATGCTTCCATTTGTGTTAATTTCTAGTTTTATTAACTTTATTGTACAGTAAAGAATGAGAACGTGTGTCCAAACGTTTGACTGGTAGTGCATAATAATTGCATGTTAATTTGCATAATTATGCCATTCTGTTCTGATCCAGCCAGCAGTGAATAACTCTGTGTGATTTTGTTTGTTTGTAGTGCTTTCATGTGCCTTACTCCGCTCTGACCATGTTTATCAGCAATGAACAGAAGGAACGAGATTCAGCCACGGCGTACCGTAAGAGCATTTGCGCACAATTTAATGCTTTACTGTTGTAATACATGCAACAAACACATTATAACTGTAAAATCAAGAAACATTTCTTATTATTATCAATTTTGGAAAAACGTTGTGCTGCTTAAAGAATAAGTTCACTCACCCCCCATGTCATCCAAGATGGTCAAGTCTTTCTTTCATTTCATCTTTTCTTTCTTTCTGATCAATTTAATGCATTCTTGCTGGCTAAAGGTATTAATTCTGAATGTGTATGTGTGACGCCTGTTCTTCTCAGCGTAAACAATCTGACTGTTTTTTTTCCTATTCTCTCTCTCTCAGGCATGACTGTAGAGGTGTTGGGTACAGTAATTGGCACTGCCGTCCAGGGGCAGATTGTAGGCATGGCCAACGTCCCCTGCACTAACGGCACATCCCTGAACAACAGCTCCAATAGCTCTCAGATCATACTGGACAGCAAAGTACTTAATGAGGTAAGAGGGGGTGTGGTCATAAAGCAGAAGACTGTTTCATATCTCATCAATCTCTAGCATCTCAATCATCATCTCTCTCTCTCTCTCTTTTCACAGAGGCGTGCATTTATGATTGCATCCGCAGTCATAAGTTTGATCTATGTTCTGTGTGCTGTTGTGCTGTTTTTCGGAGTGAGAGAGCAGGACAGTGAGTTGTTTACCTTTACATACACATTCACGTTGTTCACACTGAGTTATTACTGAATGTAATTGAAAAACAGAAAAATATTCAAGTAAAGCAATAAGCCAAGAGAGACCATGAGTTACAGTGATTTTACAACACTAACAGCGATATAATGATAATACTTTTTTTTTTAACTAACAATGACCATTACTTTTACATAATTTTTTTAATCTTTGTTAGTTAATTTCTACATCATCTAACACATTTAAACAAATCAAATAGTTTAAAATTACATCAGGAATAGTTCACCCAAAAATGAAAATTCTGTCATTAATTACTCACCCTCGTGTCGTTCCAACCCGTAAGACCTTCTTTCATCTTCAGAACACAAAGTAAGATATTATTCATGAAATCTGAGAGCTTACTGACCCTGCATAGACAGCAACACAACTGACACGTTCAAGGCCCAGAAAGGTAGTAAGGACATTGTTAAAACAGTTCATGTGACGTCAGTGGTTCAACCTTAATTTTATGAAGCTACGAGAATACGAATACGATCGAACAACAGTATATAACAATAAACAGTACTATATTTATAAATGAACATCAAACTTGATTAATAAATGCTATTTATTCAATGCTAGTTGATGAGACCAAATGCATTAATGCTAACAAATTGAAGCTTATTGTTAAGTTTAACTTGTTGCATTTCCTATGCAGGTAAACAAATAAAATATTTTATATTGGTATTAAGTGTTTTTATTTTTAAATTCTTTATAATTTTACATTTTTATAACTATACGTAAATGTACGTGTGCTATGCAATGATTAATTGCGATTAATCGCATCCAAAATAAAAGTTTTATTTACATATTATATGTGCCTGTGCTACGTATATTTATGTATATATAAATACACACACGCATGGATATATTTAGGAAAAATATATTATGTTTATATATTAAATTTATTTACATTAAGTAAATCAATAAAAATATATACATGTAAATATTTTCAAAATATATGCTTTATCTGTGTGTATTTATATATACATAATAAATATACACAGTACACACACATATTATGTAAACAAACTTTTATTTTGGATGCGACTATTCGTTGCACAGCACTACATATAAATATAAAATACAATTCTTATTTGTATAATTTAAAGGTGCATTGTGTAAATTTTAGCGGCATCTAGTGGTGAGGTTGCGAATTGCGCAGAGAAGCTACGCAGGACAAAGATGTTGTTACCAGTAGCCATTGGTAAATAAAAAGTTAAATGTTATTGCGAATATTATTGTTACTTGTTCATCATTGTGTCAGTGTTTTATTTGTAAGAACAAAATGACGAAACGCACTTTGTAGACCAGTTTGTCCATTTAGAGCTACTAGAAACATGACGCCGCAAAATAGCGACTTCGTTGTTAGGGGACCCGCTGTGTATTTATAGAAATTGCTCATTTTAAGGTAATAAAAATGTATAACAGTTTATTATGTAAGGTCCTGCACCTCTGAAAACATAGTCTTGTACATTAAATTGCATTTCTGTCGATGGATCCTCCTACATATTACACATTGCATCTTCAAACGTTAACATTTAAATGTTAACATCCATGCAGTTCCCTAATGAACCCCAAGGGGTTCGCACACCGAAGTTTGGGAAACCCAGGTCTAATTGCTATTTATGCTTACCAAGTTGGTGTCTTAACAGTGAATGTGTATTTTGGTGCATTTAATGATTTTCCTCTGTCTTTTTCAGATCAGGGTGGTTTAAAAGCACAGAAGCATGTGTCGTTTCAGACCGGTCTGCGGCTGGTAATGGGTCATGGGCCATATGTTAAACTGGTGCTGGCCTTCCTCTTCACTTCTCTGGCCTTCATGGTAAGAAAAACACTTTAGAGATGCATCTAAAACATATCAGTGTTGTTTGATTATAGATAGCTATTAGCTAATTCCACATTATTTAGAAATGATGCAAACTTTGTGTTTAACTTAGACAGTTTCTCAGGTGACAAACATCTGTGATGCGTATGAGAGAAAGCTGTTTCTGGAACTAACCACAGCACAGCTCTCTGTAACAGAGATGAGCTATGTGTGTTAAAACAAAGAGAGCCACAAAAAGAGAGAGAGAGGCTGCCATGCAAGAGATTAGATTTAGAATCATAGTCAGCATTAGGACAGGCTTGCGGTCAAAAGTGAAGTTCAGAATTGTTTTGAGACTGAAGTTGGGTTTGAAATGAAGGCACTGTCATCATTAATTAAGGACAATAATCATTAATCGCTTGATGGACTTTCATTTCATCTGTCTCTTTTCCTTTCTCAGCTGCTGGAGGGAAATTTTGCTGTATTCATTAAGTACACGCTGGGATTCAGAGAGAATTTTCAAAACATCTTACTAGCCATCATGGTGAGAGTGTTTTCAACTGGCTGCTTGAATAAGTGTTTTTGTGCGCTTCTGAATTGTTTCGTGCTAATAACAGCACTCGCCGGTTTGGATGAGGTTAGCAGTCTCCATAGTGATGAAAGACATGCGTTTCTAGTTTAGAAGCAGCATGACTGAGTTGACTGGTGAAAAGACTGTTTTTAACTTCAGCACTATTATTTTGGTGTTGCATAATATGGTAATGAGGTTTTGTTGTGATCAGATGTAAATAAATTTGTGTGATTTGTCTTCCCAGCTATCTGCCACCCTTACTATTCCCATGTGGCAGTGGTTCCTCTGCCGGTTTGGGAAGAAAACTGCTGTATACATTGGCATCCCAGTGAGTTTCTGATGCTTGAGTTACATTAGTGAGAAATGTGTGTGTGTTTGCAGTCATGATTAATCTTGAGTGTGTTTGTGTTTTAGTGGGCTGTGCCTTTCATGATCCTGGTGGTGTGTGTAAACAGCAGTCTCTTCGTGTCTTATGTCGTATCAATCGCGGCTGGTGCCAGTGTGGCAGCGGCCTTCCTTCTGCCCTGGTGAGTGTTTTTCTGTGTCAGTTCAGTTGTTCTGAATAGTCAAAGAGAAAGAAACAGAGGTCCATTTCAGGCTGCTAGCTGAAATTAAAAGGAAGCATCTATAACAAAAGGCTATAGAAATATGACTTCCCAAAAAAAAAAAGAATCATGAATGGGGAATATTTACAATTACACTGAGACACTTGAGTTGATTTGCTAGCTGTCATACATGGGAACCAAACTGTTGATGCTAGGGCTAATGTTGCTAGTGCCATTGACAAATTTGAACATAAATAATTTATACAACTAATAATGCCCTTTTCTTATTTTGCTAGAGATTATTCACAATGTTTGTACAATATTGAAAAATTAGTCAGGAAAATGTTATCAAATATTCTGAATATGGTAATACATTACGACATTTGGATTTTTTGGTAACACTTCACTAGGTGTCATTTGTTAACATTATTAACTAACATGAATGAACGACAAACAATATATTTATTACACTTTGTATTAATCTTTGTTAATGTTAGTTAATAAAAATATAGTCGTTCATTGTTTGTTCATGTTAGTTCACAGTGCACAACTTGTGATTTTAATAATGCATTAGTAAATGCTGAAATTAACATTAAGACTAATAAATGCTGTGGAAGTATTGTTCGTTCTTTGTTCATGTTAACTAATGTAGTTAACTAATGTTAACTAATGAACCTTATTGTAAACAGTGTTGGGGAAAAGTCACTTTTAAAAGTAATGCATTACAATATTGCGCTATACTCCCTAAAAAAGTAACTAATTACATTACTTAGTTATTTTTTTATGGAAAGTAATGCATTACGTTACTTTTGCACTACTTTTTAAATCTGGGTGGGGCTTGCTTGTGTGTTTTTAATATAAAAAGTTATTTTTGGAAAGAAAAAAAAAAGCCTGTTCACACCAAAAGCCTCAGACTGAAAGAAAAGTAAATTCATGTCTGTACAGTAGAACGCAGAACCAGAAAGTAAAAATAAAAAAAGAAGAAATATTAGTTTATCTTGAGTAATTTTTGCTTATTAGTATGGTTGGATCATACTAATCATTGGATCATCGTAGGTCCACAGCAAAGACACTGGTTAATCAAATGGGACATATTTATAACATTTATTTATTGCAGGTGTGCATCATATTCTGGGTTACATTTCAGTTTTTATTCATTTTGAGGAATACTGAATCTAAAACTAAAGTAACCTCTTACTCACGATTTCTCTCAACATTGAGTTTTCAATCAATAAATGAGGGGGAAAAAAAGTAACTGCCGTTACTTATTTAAAAAAGTAATTCAGATATTTTAATAGATAAATTAAAAAGTAATGCGTTACTTTACTAGTTACTTGAAAAAGTAATCTGATTACATAACTCGCATTACTTGTAATGCTGATTGTAAGCAAACAAACAAACAAACAAATTAAGATATGTTATATCTACATATTTTATATATACACTACCATTCAAATGTTTGTAATTGTAAATTTATAATTTTATTTAGCAAGGATGTATTAACTTAATCAAAAGTGACATTTAAGTGGCATTTATAATGTTACAATAGATTAATATTTCAAATAAATGCAGTTCTTTTGAATTTTCTATTCATCAAAGAATAAAAAAACACTATCATTTGTGATAAGAAATCTTAATAATAAATCTAATAACCTAATAATCAAAGTTGGCATATTAGAGTGATTTCTGAAGGATTGTGACACTGAAGAGTGAAGTAATAGCTGCTGAAAATTTGGTTTTGCAATCGCAGGAATAAATTACATTGTAATGTACAGGTGCATCTCAAAAAATTAGAATATCATGGAAAAGCCTTTTATTTTTGGTAATTTAAAAAAAAAAACTTTCTTATATTCTAGATTCATTGCTCACAAACTGAAATATTAAAAAAAAAAATAATTCTGATGGTTAAGACTTATAACTTTTGTCATAACCATCAGAATTAAAACAAACAAACAAAAAAAAACTTTTCCATGATATTTTAATTTTGAGATGCAGATCAGTTAAATTTATAATAATATTTCACAGTATTAATGTTTTTACTGTATGTTTGATCAAAGAAATGCTTGGTAAGCATAAGAGACTTCTTTTAAAACATTAAAAAAATCTTAAATGGTAGTCATATTTACTTCTCGAAATATATTTTCCTGCCTTTAACATGCAAGAAAATGCTCTTGCTTTTTTCCATGTGTTCTTCTCAGTCGCAGGAGTAAATTATATGAAGTATATTCGCAGGAGTATATTATATGATTGAATAAGTAGCCATATTAACAAACTGTTGATCATTTTCCTAATTCATGGGTTGATATAACTAACACATCTGAAATACCAATATCAGATCAATTTCATAATTTCACAACTAAAGATGCTTCTATTTCAGGTCCATGCTTCCAGATGTGGTAGATGATTTTAAAGTCCAGAATCCCACCTCTCAAGGCCATGAAGCTATTTTTTACTCTTTCTATGTTTTTTTCACCAAATTCGCCTCTGGAGTGTCGCTTGGAGTATCAACACTAGCATTAAGGTAGCTCTTTCTATCTTCCTCAAAACATGTGTACGTGCCTGTGATTTACATTCTGGCCTTTTACATTCATCAGCTTATATTTAGGCCCTTCTGATTTCTGTCCCTTTAGCTTTGCAGGCTATGAGACAGGAGTTTGTGTTCAGCCTGATTCTGTGAATCTGACATTGAAGATGTTGGTGTCGGCTGCTCCTGTATCTCTTATAGCTCTGGGGCTGCTCATCTTTAAAACATATCCCATCAATGAAGAACGTAGGAAGTACAACAACAAACAGCTGCAGCTGCTACTGCGGTAGGACATGAACTTACAATCACATCTGTATATACATTTTTTTTTATATATACAGTTTTAAACGGGTCAGTTGCTGTTGAAAATAAGAGTATTGTTTCTCATCAACTAGCAATGAAGAACAAGAGTCTGAGATGGAGGCCCTGAAGCCTGACATCACAGCATGAAATACCAGCACTAGCGTACAGGGGGCGCCAAATACATCTTAACCGCTGCAATGAGGAAATCTATCAACTCAACTTTTAGAGACAGAACTT
This sequence comes from Labeo calbasu, assembly GCA_019740295.1. NCBI lineage: Eukaryota > Metazoa > Chordata > Actinopteri > Cypriniformes > Cyprinidae > Labeo > Labeo calbasu. The sequence continues at coordinate 30,046 of JAHKKF010534233.1, forward strand.
TCCTCACTCAGTTGGTTAACTGGACCTGGACCAATGAAGGGTGGAGATGACTCCTGAAAAATCTGCACTACTGTTAAGATGGCTACATGTTTATAAAACCAATTACAATATCCTTTTTGCTGCTTTCAGTAACAATTACAGCTTTCCCTTGAAGAGAACAAAGGGAGACTTGTATGATCATTATGAGATGTAAATGTACCATCTACTAATACATTGTATTTGGTTGCAACTCTCTTTTCTCGTTTGAGATGGTGGATTCATGTTTTGGTTTCTGAATGTAAAGGATAAGTTGTGTTGCAGTTATTCGAGGACGTGATGTGGTGAAGAATTGTTGGTTTGTTTTTGCACTTGAGGTGAAATATTTATAGTGGAACAAAAAAAAAAAAAACACTTTCCATTTCTTTAAAGACAACCTGAAATCATTGTGATACTTATTTGTCTGCGTCAATTTTTTTTATGGTTCTGTATTTATTTATAGTGCCTTATATTGAGTAAGAAAGTGAAGAGATTTTCTAAAACCTGATCAAATTAGATCATAGCAATTAACACAAGTCAATTTAAGTCACAGCTCGTAGAAACATCAGTTCGCTGAATCTACACAGCTGTGCCAAAGAGTCAGACTAAAGGAACATTTAGATTCAAATTTTTGATGTTCATTGGTGCAGTATTTTTTTCCAACGTGTGTTTGCGTGTGTGTGTGTGTGTAATAAAAAAGAGATTGTGCACATGAAGCAGTTTAAGCTGTTTCACAGACTGTGGATAGTGACTGTGAATTTAAAGATGGTACTGTAAGGTATCAACATCCATGCTTTGAGATCTAGAGCTATGGATGTTGTGTGCTAAATAGTTGTCTGTAATATTACTGACATTAAGTTTACTTCTCCATGTAAAAGCGGAGATAAAATACAGAAACGTCTGGAAATAGTCTAAATGGAAATGGTCTTGTTTTATTCAGCAAAACAAAGCAGCTGTAAACTTTACAAGGGTTTACTGGGTGATTTATTTTTTGTCAAAACCACAAACACCACCGTAATGTTACACAACTATAAAATGTACAGTATGTGTACACATTACATTATTTTATGGCCTTTATAAACATACTGACATTGTGTATTTATATTGTGCTTATTAAATATGTTTGTGTTGTAAATTAAAAAATTAAATTCATGAAACTGGACTGGGTTTGGCGTTTTACTTTTATACATTGTGAGAAATCATTGTGGTTTAATAACTTTTCATAATTTAATGTTTTCATAACTGATTTTATGTATTTATTTATTAACAGAGCTCTATTTATGCATATCAATTTTCAGTAGGGCATTTTAAAACAAACTTCTAAATATCAGTTCAGCAGTGTTTTCACGACGCATCATCAATCAGCCATATTGGCAGCACAGATGTAAACAATGCCACTGAGCCGAATGAAACGTGCATATTTTGCTGATTATTGCTGCTGAAAATGGTCAATTATTGTCTTGTTTTGGGCTATACTAATTGTTTGGACTGGGAAAAACATTTGGAGTACTATAGACTGTTATAACAAACCAAGGAGAAGTGTGCAAAAAACTGAGAAACAAAAGACATTTGTGTGATTTCCAGGGCAAGAATCTTGACAACATTCTTGTTTGTTCTTATTTCCTATCAGGTATGTGAAATATTAGGCTAATATTTTAATTATTCCTGCTCTTATGTATCTTTTCTTATCTCCTCGTATATTTCCTGCTTACTAAGTCCGTGTCTATATGATTTAGCATCTTTCGCACGTTTTGTCCGTGGTTTAGACAGCATAAATTAGCAGAACAATATATTTAGTAATACATTGCTATCCATGCTATTGTTTACATCCGAGTATCTTCAGTCTGGACGTGCATCTGGGTAACTGACCAAACCGTGACGTAACATACTTTAATAGTTCACTAAATGCACAGTCATCAATAAAATGCGCATCACTTCAGGTTTGCTACCAAATTATATGCAATATCTTATTAATTTAACGAACTGTAAAGTTTTTCTCAAATTCTCGCGATTTTGGGGCATGAGAGCTCATGAATGTGATGAATGATGAGATACCCTAGCTCTTAAATACCGCTCTGATGCGGTATTAAATGTTAGACTGTGGATTTAATGTGCATTAATTGCATTTTTCAGACTTGGGACAGTCTTGCGCACTTACTGGGAGCGTGTATGCGCTCTCAAAGTGGCCAAGACTACAAGTGTGAGTACTGCTACAGACTCATTGAGAATATATGGCGCCCTCTAGTGACC
>JAHKKF010534235.1:6051-20851 GCA_019740295.1 Labeo calbasu
TATATATATATATATATATATATATATATATATATATATATATATATATATATATTTGGTCACACCAAAGTCATTAGGCCAACCTGTACTACATTCCTCCACACAAATTCACACGCCATACGAATGGCTTGTCAAAAACCTTTCCTCGTTTAGACCCAAATACTTAAGCCAGTTGCACTCAGTCTTCGCGTGTAGTCCATCACAACTGCAAGCGGAATAGTCCATGTTCAGTGTGTATCACGAGCTCTTCATTAAATCATTGCTGTTCGCCACAAAATTGTATACGTTTATCTATTACGAGCACAAAACAACCCGTATTTAAACTGTGAAAATCAATGTCCTATATGATCTCTGTAATTGTATACAAGTGAATGGTGCCTTGTCACGAACTTGAAGTTAACCGCTGTACAACGTCTGTATGTGATCTCATTACTGCAGCTGTTGTATATGTGTATCTGTTGTTATTCCATTGCCCTAGAGCAGTGGGTTGGCACTGTAGTACTGTAACCGGTCCCGATTTAGTTTCTTTTCCTTCATCCGCCGGTTCTGGAACCAAATTTTTACTTGGCGATCGGTAAGGTTAAGCATCCGTGAGAGCTGAAGTCGTTTCTCTTTGTTGATGTACACGCTGAAGAAAAATTCCCTTTCGAGCTCCCGGATTTGAAATTTTGTATAGGGACATCTCTTCTTGCGAACCCTGGGTCCACCTAGGAGAAAATGACCAATAAACAAATAATCGTCATTTCTCCAAAGGTTAGATTATGAAAAATAAGATTATTATATATGAAAATAAATTAAAGAAGTACGTACAGTACACGTAATATCTATCTATCTAAATATGATTGCCATTGTGTAAGATTAATAAATACAAAGACAATATATCTAAATGTCCAGTTTTATTTAGACTACAAACCACATATTTTTTAAAGGCTTCTAAATTTTAATATATATATATATATATATATATATATATATATATATATATATATAGATATAGTTATACTAACAAAAATAGCTCGTTTTTCCTTTTTTAAAACATGCATTAATTACCAGAAAAATAGTAGGCTTTTGTTACTCTGACTGTTGTAAACAATCCTGTGAAATCACTGCGGCCACTTAAATACATTTTAAAGTTCAAGTTAAAAATGCGCTAGCTTGAGTCTTTTCATGGCCAATTTCAATTCCAAGCACGTGATTCTCACAGTTTATAAGTAGCCTAGGTTTTGTTGGGGAAATCTCAGGCCCTCCATAAACCTTATACGCTTATAAAACAGCATATAAAAATTTTAACAGGAGCGCGCAAGATTGCAAACTTTCTCGCATGACAGTCTCGCTGAGCTCATACTTACTGCTCGCACCGCTAGTCTTTTCCTCGTTGTTTCCGGAAGAAGATTCGGGACTACTGGTCTCCTGTCGCTCCTTTCCTTCGGACTCCTGCTCCGGTGCGGGCGTCGGCGTTGGCTGCTTGCTGGAGTGCATTTTATCCCTTGCTGCATAGTCGCTGTTCGCTACACTGTCCGAGCCCCCGTAGGCGGTGTCAAAAAACTGGTCAAATGCTTGAGGAAGCACCCCGTTCCTTCCAACACTGCCGTAGAAATTGGACGCGGAGGTCGAGTTCGATGAGTGATAATACGCAGATGCATTATTCTTCGGGAACATTTCACCAACTGTCGTTGCCGCTGGTAAACACTCCCTGTGCACTATGTCCTCCGACGGATAACACTGAGCCAGTGGACCCCGATGAGGCCATTTACCGGACGCGTCAATAGCATAGTCTCGGAATGTAACCTCTCTGACATGCTGTACCTGAGGCAGGTTAGATGAGTAGGAGTAGGTGACGGGACGAGAAGACGGACTTTGGGAAAGGAAAGAGGGCAACGTGGAGAAATCAGCCCCCGGAACGTAATACGTGCAGCTGGGCAGATACATGTTGGAACCAACAGAAACCCTCTCGTCAAAATCCATCATTGTACCCGCGCAGCTTCTAGCTTGGGCTAGCGAGACCTATACGCAACGCCCACAACATAGCTCTCATGTGCGCGTGCTTCTTACCCGAGTTGTAGGGGTATCGGCGAAGCAGAAATTTTGAGACGTAAGATGACGTGGAAATCCATCTCTATCCAGTCCAACTGAGGCCAGGGTCACGTGATCTAGAAAAGAAATTGACAGATCCTCGCTCACTTGTTTTGTTTGTATATTGACAGAGAAAGTAATTAATGGCAGATCCAAACTGTGCAACGAAGTTCAAACTGAATTGCGAATGAATTTCTAATGGGTTTGCGAACACTCGCTTGTGAAGATTAAAACATTCTCTGTTTAAACATAAATAATTTGGATGTGTGATGTCTTATTTTAAACTGACAAATAGACTTTATGAAATGATTTTCAAAAACAAAAAACAAAAAAACAAATACAAAGTTTTGCCAAAGTACTGTAATCTATTCTTAGAAATGTATAAGTCAAGAACACAGTGTTTATGACTTAACATGGAATGCGAGCGATCAGTACGCTCTATCATACCACAAACTACATCAATACAAAGAAAATAAAGGCAGGTATGAGAAGCGTGTATATAGCTTCTGTAATCTAGACTTCATATAAAACCCTACATTTAAAAATATATGCACTATACCTTAGTCTTTCAGTCTTATATCTTGCATTTCATTGTTATTATTAAGTTATTAAGTATGATGATCAATGATTATGCTTGTAAATCAGAACACATGATTATTCATAATAATAAGATCATTGCTTCTCTGTTCAAAATGTGCAATACAAAATCATTCTAAGTTTAATTAATGTAAAAAGATGACCGAACTACATTCGGAAAGTATTTATCGCCGTTTCATTTTGACATAGGTCTACTGAAAAAAATGACACATTATGTGGACTTACCTAACAGTGTCTAATTTCATATAACAGTTCTGGCAACTATTTTAACTATCACGTGTGTGCCATTTTGTCTCGACAGCTCATTAAGTACTATAGAAAACAGTTTAATTGAGTTTTGAAAGGCCCGAGAATAAACGAGTTTAACCGTGGGTCTTAAACCCGGATTAGGCCGGTGAAGGCCTCACTTTTCCACAACGCATAACTCTTAATCCCCTTGCACCAAACGTGCCTCCGAGGAACGCACAGGGAGGTGAGTAACATGAACCTCATTTAGTGCAACTTTCATAATGTTTGCAAGGTGTGATTGTCGGACGTTTAAGTAATAGTTTCTCCACAATAATTAGCAAAAAACACAACTACAAAATCGGTGGCTCCGAGACAAGAAGCTCCGCCTCTTCGTCAACTCATGACAAATTCCGCGCCGTGTGTTGGAAAGCTTTCAGCAGTAATTTGGGGCCAGAGTACAACGGAAACCTGCGATGGGTACCTGGAAAGCAAAGATTTTAATGCAATTTGTAGGGTCTACATAATGCGACCTCCTTTTACTCTCTTTTTTAACACAACAAAGCGAGACTGCTCAAGATGAAGAGGTAGATGTAGAGATTCAGCTAAAAACAATGATTTCTCTGTAACAACAGATTCAGAATAAGGTAAGATTAGTTTAGACAAAAGAATAATTATAATAAATGGGAACATGGATTAAAATAAGAATACATGAATAATAGGATTTAATGCCATATGAACATTAATATATCAAACCATATTTAAATATAATCTATATAGTCCTATGTTATGCAAAGAAAGATACTGCAGCATATTTTCTGCTTTTATATAACGTTACGATATAATTTCCCCCTTTTATTTTGTCTTCCACAGTGTATCTATGTCTAGTCGGGCATTGCGGCCCTCGGCCCGCACCCCCCTCCCTCAGGGTTACCGCACAGACTTGGCTGTGCGGTCGACTTCAAGTTCGGGGAGGGGGACGGGCTACCGCCCACCGTGCAAGTCTGAAAAAAAGAGAATGAACAACAAACGCCACGCAAGCCACTCTATGCCCCGGATGGAGTTTCACCAACGTCGCTTTCACATCAGGGAACTTTACAAAGGAACGACAGAGAGCAATATAATGTGACAAGTAGGGCACTTGGAAAAAAAAAAAAAAACAACATATAACAACATATCAACATATTCAACATATTACACATAGTGTCTGTCACATACACGCCACAAAGTAAATGTATATCACACAGAGCAAAGTGTAAATAACTGTAACTGTAAATATATATATATATATGTATGTATATAACTAGTGTAAAGCTAAATAATATTTAATTTGTTTAAAAAATCATGTTTTTGCAGCCAAGCTTTTGTATGTGGAACTATGGAATGTCCGNATCAACATATTCAACATATTACACATAGTGTCTGTCACATACACGCCACAAAGTAAATGTATATCACACAGAGCAAAGTGTAAATAACTGTAACTGTATATATATATATATATATATATATATATATATATATATATATGTATATAACTAGTGTAAAGCTAAATAATATTTAATTTGTTTAAAAAATCATGTTTTTGCAGCCAAGCTTTTGTATGTGGAACTATGGAATGTCCGTTTACATCTACACTGTGAAATAACTTTAGGTACGACAAAACTATGTCTGCTGTATTTACACAACGCACAACAGAACGATTAAAGCTATTTGTTTGGAACCCTGTGCATTATTAAACATGTTTGGGCATGTTTGAAAATTAATGGACTACTTCTACAGTCACAAATTAGATTACAAATGATATGAATTGAAATGTATTTGTTAAAATGCCTGCAGCTTTAACGACAATTTTTATTTCAACTACACTGCTATTTTTTAATTAAAACGATGATTAAATACAATAGTGTAATGTACACAGTAATTTACAACACGAATATTATAAAATAAATGTTTTTTGGCGACAAATAATGTCATTTAGCATTTGTCTTCTTTGTTAAGTCCAATAAATTTAAAACGAAAAAAAAGCAAGATGGTAAGTGATTTTGACCCAATTTTGAACTAAATTACAAAAACTTTTGAAATGGGTATGACAATGTGTGCTGCCCAAAGACAAAAAAAAAAAAAAAAAAAAAACAACTACAAGGGACTTTATTTTACGTCTTAGTAACTTTGTTGCTGGACTGGTGTTATACACGTTTGAAGTTGAGGCGTAATTCACAGTCTTGCTGGAAGTTAGGTTACCGGTTAAAAATCTGTATTTTGTGTAGCTTTTAAAAAATGTATCGTCTAACAAAACTGTTTTGAAAGTGCACGACAATTCAGGGATTGACTGAGAATGCAATAAATTCATGGCTAAAATATTTACATGCACAATAAACGATTTGTTTAAAAATGTTAAAGCTAAAACAACTATTTGTTATAATATGGGATTTTGAGAGTAGCGCGCATTGTTGACTAGTGTCTTGCAAGTTTAAGACAATATAAACTAAAAGAGCTATAACCATAACCAAACGTATTTAAGCTATTTAGCGATGTTGTTTTTAACTAGAACAAAGTAATTTAAATAAAGTGTTACCTTAAAGTGTTAAGCACATTTTAGATCATTTCATTTTTTTTCTGTTTTAATTTGAGAATCATACTGATTAAACATAAACAGCTTTGTTAGCTACAAACTTCTTTGCATTTATCTCTACCATCCACATCCTTCACCATTAGAAGTGTCTTTGGTACTTTATAGCAATAAAATTATTGGACCGAGTCTTGTTTTGAAAATGAGCGCGATAAATGAGAGCACACATGTATTTCTGTATCTGACAAAGACTTTGCGTCATTAATTTCTACATCTTGTGAAGTTATTCTAGTGCAACTTAAACACAAAACTAGCAACACAAATCAAAGTATAAAAAAATGAATTAAGGTCCCTTACTGTGTTAACGCGTTTCGGAGAACAGGCCTTTCAATAGAGCTAGAAAAGCTACTTTTACATTGTTCAGATAATGGCAAGAAACGGTTATCAAATGTTATTATTTATTTATTAATTTTTAAGAACTGCCAAAACCAGATATATGCTTGAGATGTTGTCTGTGGCCTTGGCTTTCATTGTCTAGACGACCACCCCAAGCTTTAACCCCTACTAATGGCGCACAGAATGAAACCTGAGAGAAAACCTGCGCCATTTTACTAGTCATTCACAAAACCCGAATCTGTCTGACAGTACATTCCGACATTCTTTCATGAACCATTCATTTGTTTCATCCAAACTCCGAGTATGGCAAATGCAAAATGCTTTTTTATTATTGAAACGCCTTCCGTCAAATGTCTACATTTAAATCATCTCCAAAGGTAAAGGTTTACATTTGTATTTTATTTTTACGTTTTAATATTTTGTTTTATTTGCAGTTTTATGTTTTTCTATCAATACAGACATGTCAAATCTTAACACTATGGTTTATACAGAACAAATCACATTTAAAATGAAAACAAATCAGTGTTTCTAGTTAAGACAGGTCCTTATTAAGATGTAACATGCAATAATTGAATTAGATAACGTTAGTCGTTACTCAACACAACAACAAATTCTAGATAGAAGAAAACGAAATGCAAAGAGAAACTAATTTCCCCTGGAAAAGAATTGCAGGTGCTGTTCCATTTTTGTTCTTTAGATGGCGCCAGAAACCACATTTACTAATGAGCACAAGACTCGTGAATGCTTAAAATGCGTTCGCTCTCTCTAGACTACGTGCGCGCACTTGAGACATTACGTCAACACAACAGACCTTACACACACATGGCGAAGCAGAAAACTGAAACGTGAGTTTGGAACGCCTAAGCCATTACCACTGTCAATTCTTTGTCTTATTGTGATTTGAATAATCCGTGGTTATGAGCTAATATGAATATAAATATGGATGTGTATGGAGATACAAAAATAACCCGAATGCCTTCTACATTTATTTGTTTACATGTAGTAGCAGTAGCAGTAATAATAATAATAATAATAATGCTGGCAGCAAAAAGTAGATATGAGACAGTCGTTACAAGCAATTATACTAACAGACCACGGAGGTTTTAAGGTACGCCTACATGACAATTCACACGGGAAAACGTCATCTGCAGATTTAGCTGTAAAATTATGGTTGTCTTGACACCAGGGTGGTACCATTTTTCCACTAAAACTTTGAAACTCACTTTCATAATTGTGCTAACCACGAGTTAAACAAATTACGCTTTAAATATTTTTATAATTAGTCTAAATTTTTGGCCTTTAGACTAGCCGATTGTGTCTGTGATAATGCGTGCTAGTTTGAGCAGTCAGCAGATTTTTAAATTTACCGTTGTATTCCCATCCTGATAAAATGTTCAATTTAGTTGATTATAAGATTTAATTTATTGTATAATGTAGCAGACCACAGCTTATTGCTAAGGATAGCTAAAATAAAGAAATAAAATAAAATAAAAAAGCTTTTAACATGCATGTCTGATCGTGTGCGTGTGGCTTCTCCTATATGCCAAACAGAACTACAAATACTGTAACACCCCATCAAACCTGATCTGAAATTAGCCATGACATGACTATAAACAAAGTACTACTCCATAAACTAGGCCAACTTTACTCCAAAAATAAAATGAAAGACCAGATCGTAACACCAGAATTCGAGAGGATTCAGCAGCAGCAGTACAAAGCCGTAGAAAGTTGTCGAACAAAAATGATTCCAAATTCTACGTGTTCTAAAAGAACTCTATTTTTTAAAATGATTTAAAATGTATATGTTTAGGAAAATTAAAAAGCTAACACAAAGTTAAATTACATTTTCTGTCTGGTATATCATAACACTAGAGCAAAACATGGCGCAGTGCGAATTAAGTTCTTATTTATTTTTTCTCAAGACTGATATTGCCATAAGTAGGATCGATTTAAACGCCAGAGGCTTGATAAACACACGATGTTTTTAAAGGAATCTTAATTGTTTATTTCATCGTCTTGTGTAATCTGAATGCATTAACATTTATCTACAAGTCCTAATTTCTGTCTCAATCAATCCAATACTCGGCCAGTTAAATGTTTAATGTATGTAAAATAAATATATAATCCTGCATGAACTTAGTACTTAATTGTCGTAATCGGCAAATAGATCCAAGTTATCTCAACAACTATATAAGATACCATTATAACAATTAATAACAATATAATAAGGCGAAACTTTATTGTTAATACTACAGTTTTTAACAACAAAATGGTACCTATGTTGGGTTATTTTTTGTGTAGATTTTATTGTTGGAATTCATTATTGTTTTCTTGTTTTTATTTTATATGATTAACTTCTACACATACTACACATACGCTCTGTTAAAAATAACTTCTAAGGCAGGTAAACTTGAAGCGAATAAGTTATACACTGATACATAACAGATTAGTGTGTGGGATTCAATTTGTACAAATTTTTCTACTGAAGCTTTATTAAATTTAATAATTAACATGACCAAGTCCAGCCGCTTCACTTACAAATGTACATCAGAAGATGGCGCAATTGCTCTATCATACGGCTGAAATACGCAGTCACCTAGTTATCGCAAGCACTCAAGAGCAAATCCAAACGCATCATTTCTTGTCAGTCAATGGACAAAAAAAAAAAAAAAGTAGTATAATCACGAAGACATACATATTTACAGTCCTTAGTTTCGGACACCATCCATCAGGTCCATTACTTGCTTGTACCAACTGCTACATTTACAAAGAGCTAGTCAACGTGTTAAATTCAGTTCACGTTCAGGTATTTTTGCCATATTGATGGTTAATATTATGATTGGTTTGATGTTGCAATACAAAAGTATAAATTAATTACGTCGCCATACATATTTTTCTTATAAATGGTTTATTAGGACGGATTTTGCGCACCACTATACAACGACAAAACACACTTAAGGTACTCTTTAACACACAAACACACAGTAAGTCTATAGTGTATATTATTTTGGCACAAATATAACCACAGATTGTACATGACCTTAATAAACTACAGGCTTCATACCTCATATTCTCCAGCATGAGACGAAATTTCAAGAACTTGAGATTTCAAGCAAAGAATAATTTCAATTATAATCGACACTGGAGGTGGTGGAAAAGTCGTACCACACTGTAAAGTGTTACAGTATCACAATTTCAACATCCAATGTATTTCTTTCCACTAGATATTTTGGTGAGCAGAAAATAATCTCAACAAACAAACTTATCTTTTGGCCCTCTTTGTCCTGAGTTTGGAATATGGCCATACACCGTGTAGCCCAGAAATGACGCACCGCGTCACCATCAACCCTGTCCGATCCAAAGTGTGTCACTTCAAAGCGGTAGTCCAAGGAAAACAAATATTCGTTAAAACGTCTATAATTTCATTGCTTTGAGTGTGTGTGGGCCATCACTGTTTAAAATTGTTCAATTGCATTTACACAGAGCAGAGCTAACTGCTGCTTTTTAATTTGTTGACGACTTTTTTCTCCTTTACCCGTCGGTTCTGGAACCAGATAGTAACCTGACGTTCAGACAGGTTGGTCTGAGCGGATATCCGCCTGCGTTTGTCCTTGGTGATAAACTTGTTTGCAGCATACTCCCTTTCAAGCTCCTTCAGCTGCACCTTGGTGTATGGAACACGTTTCTTCCTCCCGCGGCGAAAAGAGCTACCGTCTGCCCCTCCGTGAGACACTGCCTCTGAAGATAAAATGACAATAAAAGTATTCAAATGTGTTTAAGGATAAGAGTTTAAGGATGTGTTATATATACGCAACATAAACATACTGTTTTGACAGCGAAAAGAGATGTATTAATACTGTGAAATTTTTTGTTTGATATTAGCCTCACCTGGTATAGACGATTTCCACACGTTTCCCGTCTGTGGCTGCTCTTTGGTGCAGTAGACCTGCCCGTTCCAGCCACTAGCTGTGATAGCCCACGGTTGGTAACTCTCCATTGGTAATAAGGACTCATGCCGGGTCTCTGCGGGCCCGCTCATTGCCTGGACTACGGGCACATCCAGATAGCTCGGAACTGGCTGATACGGGCTCGAGGCGTAGCTCGAGTAGAAGGCAAACTCTTTGGCGCGGGAGGTGGTGTAATCTTCGCCTGTAGAAGCGGACGTGTCCATGTATTTTTCCCCGTAAGGTGAGGCTGAGGCGGGGGACTGGGCGCATGTCTTCACACCTCCACCAGCCCCGTGGTGGTGGGACATTCGGCAGGGATAGTATCCACCGCCACCGAAATATCCGTAAGAAATTGAAGCGCTGGCTGAACCCTGGACGGCTGAGCAGGGGCTGCACTGCTTCCCAGCCTCACCCGCTCCAGCGGCAGCCACTTCGCTTGACGGATAAGCAGCGCTGGGTGCAAGAGAGGCAGGGTGAGCCATCAAATTCCTGCACGGGCTCGGCGAAAAGTTACCTCCCGTGAACCCTTCCATATTCTTACCGGTGTCGTCCAAGCCGCCACCGTTATCATAGAGAAACATGACCGGGTCAATCCAGCGCGGGCGGAGAAGCAGTGACGTTGTCATAGCCCGTCGGACATTGAGACGTATGGCTCTTTTTTGAGAAGCCCCGAGACTGAAAAAGAGGAGATAGTCGATTCCGCGAGAGTCAAGCGACTCTGACGCACCCTGCGCATAACCAGAATCACGCCTAGGTTGGCTCAAAACTGGTCATGTGATATGTAAACTAGGACGATAATCAGCTCAAGTGCTAACAATTAAACCGAGCACAAATGCAGTGATGTGAGATGACAATCTGTCAAAGGATTTCATCCATTTCAAGAAGCCCTAAAAGGTGAAGGGATGCGTAAGTAAATAAACGAAAAATGAAGAATGCTGTGGTCCTTCATGAGATTTCATATCTGTATCCACTTTATTGACAGCCAAAAAAAAAAAGTTGCATTAGTGTTTTGTTATTTAAAACAGTCCTGGGCACTGGGTAAACACTGAACGAACACTGCGTAATTGTAAAGGAGTAAGCTTATTCTAGCTCATTCCAGTTCGTTTTTGCAAACGTCCAAGTACGTTTGAGAACCGTTTGTGGGTTGCTGCCATTGTGCAGTCCTTGGTGGACCTTCAATCAACTTCAAGATTAACGCTTCAACATACACACACTGAAAATGTTTTAAAAATCCTAATTATTGTTCTTCGTGTTATCTGCTTAATGAGGGGATTAGTAAGTGCATACTCTCAAAAAAGCTACTCTAAATGTTTTCCTAATTTCTATACATTCACACATTAGGCTGTGTTCATTCAACAAGACTGTAATCTTGTATTGCATCTTCTGATGCAATACAAGTGTGCTAAAGCAAGCCAGGTGTGCCCTTTAACGGTTAACAACGAAATCTACAGGTTATTTTCACGATACTTAGAAAATTGGTTGCAAGTGATGGCAGTTAAAGAAAAAGGTCCAATTTTTGAACGTGGCATGAAGTCCTGCTGCGGCGGCTTCCGTTTTGTTTACAAGATGCGGAGACAGAGAACACCCCCTGTATTCGTCTGTGCATTTTACGTGCGGGGCTGACGCGTCTGCAGGCCAAGGTCAAGTTGAAAGTTGCCGTCTGGCCGCAACACCATGCCTGTTGGCCTATTCAGACTTTGATGGCCAGCCTAAAAGCGTACAAAGGAGAAGAGTCGAATGGTGAGAAATCTTTGGTGAATGAGAGACTCACAGAAGCCTTTTACTTTTACTGGCCTACCACTTTGTATCAGAAATGTTAGCGAATCTGTGAGAAATTATTATACAATTTAACACGCTTTACTTTCGATTTAGTCTTTTAACTAGTTGGATGTGGGTTAGAATGCAGCTGTTTTTTTGGAAGGTAACCGTATATTTAGATACGGATGTTGAAAAGTGTTAAACTAAATAGCATTGTATTGTATGGGCGCCGTGTTTTCTGACTGCTCAAATGCAGGAACAAAAATCAACACATACTCTATTTGGTTGTGATGTTGCATGAAAGTAGTGATTTGTTTTTTTCTGCAGAAATTTCGAACCGTAACACTATGCATTTGGAGTCCAAAGCGCGCTTAATGTTAGATGTAGTTCTATGCTCATTTATAAACAACACACTGTGAATTCGAAGAAGAACGCTGCCATGAGAAGTTTAAAAAAATGAAAAGAAAGAAAGAAAGAAAGAAAGAAAGAAAGAAAGAAAGAAAGAAAGAAAGAAAGAAAAGAAACACAATTTCTTCCTGATGTGTAAACTGAGCTAATTTTCTTGTCTGGGTAGCTCAGACACTGACTGTTTGCTGGTAGAAAACTACACAATCGAGTGCATGTGAAACATTTCCTATGTGCTTTTCGAAGACTATACACAATAAAAAAATACACAAGATACTATTAAGGTGGACAATCAAACTATGAATTACAAAAATTACATACATTAAATCAATATTTTCCATGTAATTTTATTTTCTGATTATTCTACACGGCTAACCTGCTAAAGGTAATGAATTAGCATTAATAAATGTGATGACAATGAAATGATGGCAAAATTAAAAGTAAACGCATCTATTGTCTTTATCGAACGATGTTTGAACCTCAACAGCACTACAAGACCCTGCAGATTCATTCACTACCAAATATGCATTAGAAAATAAATTGGCAAAATAAAATAAAGCATTTTTGTCCAGAGAAACACACATCACGGGTTACACTGTTATTGTCTTTTAAAAAAAACAAGTATCGTACAAAGATTTCACGCTGTAGTGAACTGAAATTGGGGTTTCAGATTTTATTTATTTGTTTATTTATTTATTTTAGAAAATTAGCTTAATAGTGTGGGGTGCGCATAGCGCACAATAGTGTTGTGATCTACGGGCAGCAAGACTGTGTATTTTGGATAATAATGTGGGATACATGCGTGATTCTAAGTATAGACACTGAAACGGGAGTAAGAGCAATAACACATTTCTTAGAGTAAATGAAATTTACTCCCATGTTTTGGGATATGTCTTGTTTAACCAACAACGTGTTTTCAAAAACAACATCGAAAGGGTGATTTGCACTGCAAATCCAAAATGTTTTTATATAATATATTTTAACATGAATTTACACCTTTTGACCTCAACATAATCTGCAATTAATATCTGAAAATAACATTTTTATAATAAATATTACGAAATAACTGCAAACAACACATTTAGGCGATAGTGAAGAATAATAAGGTCATGCGTTTGATATCAACTGTTGTGGGAAAAAATACAAACTGATAAGAGCCTAAACAGATTTTAATGTTTCGCTGTAGATGCACGATGCACTGAATCAAACCAGTTGGAAAGTAAAATGCATTTCATAGTTAAGAGATGCACTTTTTTGAGCGTTTAACATTTCTTTTTCGGTATATTAATCATTAGTGTTTAGTTAAAACAACAAAAATAATGTTAAATAATGATTCACTGACACGAGGTATTTTTTTTTTCTTTTCTCGATAAGAAAAACTAAAGATGCAAGACTTTCACGAGCTGTATCTCAATTGTTTTGTTGCCCGTGTACAAATAATGGTATATTTAACGAATACCTAAAGCGAAATAATCAACGGTACTCATCCACAACAAACCATAGAAAGCAAATGCAATATTTTATCCAATTTATGTATAAACCGAACTCCATAAATGTAAAATTCACAAATATATGTTTGTTTTTTAATGTGCAATATTTTAAAATGTTTACAGTGACACTGGGAGAAATAGAGAGTCTGTGCATTTACATGCAGAAAATCACATTGAATAATGACGATGTTTTAAGATCAATCCTTAATGATTAATCTTATTGAATTTCACTTTTAAAAAACGAAATTTCACAGTTTAATAATTATTCGTCGAGTTATCGTTGTCTGCAAAGAAGTCCAAATTCGAGGAAGGCCTTGAAAATAAGGTAGCCTATTTCTCGCTGTTTTTAATCAACATTTTAAACAGACACTTTTGTGAAAATCATTCGATTCGTCTTGTATTTATCCACAATACATCAGAAAACACAAAAATTAGACTGTGTGTTGAAGATAAATTCAAAGCATTTATTAAATGCAAAGCTCAAAACATTAAGCGCTACAGAATATCTAAGACAGTGGAAGTCTTAACATGAATTAAATTAATTCTGAATTAAAATTAATTTCACGCGCATAACTAGTCGAGTAAGATTTCGGAGACTGGCTTAAATTTGGGCAGCCTCTCTCAAATTACAAAGGATATAATGATAAATGGAAACCAAACTGTCCGTGTTTTGACATCCGGCTCTTCTAAATAAGATAAGCGTCCTTTAATTGGCCACTGGATCCCTGCAGACTTGTGGTAGAAGGTGTTCGTTTAACAGAATGTACCTTTTGTTCTAGTTAAAGAGTATTAAAGTACTACACATTTCTGCTAACACTGGCCACATACTTAAAAAAAATCGCCCTCTGAAACTTTTAAAATGGAAAAGTGGAGACGACATTCTGTGCTCGCCATGGTCAAGTTCAAGTTGGGCACAGTTGTTAAACCTTTAGCGGAAGTTTGGTAAGCACTATGGGCGGATCTGGTGCAGTCGACGCGCGACAAGGCCTAAAACTCCCCTCTGATCTGCGCTCACACCAGAATTACCGAAACCGCAACATGTTATTAGTCTATTATGTTATTTAATCCCACTAAACCTGACAAGGAAAAACGACTTGTCAATAAGAAGCCACAATAAACCAGAGATCAGGTTTAGTTAAATGATCTCATTCTAAAAAGATTGCTTACATCAACCCTGTTAATCAACAAAAGAAAGGTAACACTTGCAAAAAGCATGTTGCATGGTGATGCATGGTGGCCAGGGACTAATGACAATGGAAGTTAAATAATTTGTCGTCTCTTCAACATTTTTCCGATAAGAGTTTAAATACGATGCTTATCTGCTCCACTAAATGTAA
>JAHKKF010534235.1:20901-31985 GCA_019740295.1 Labeo calbasu
ATTAATAGGCCTACAGGTGACAGTACATCGGTTTCACACGCGTAGCTGAAAGTGAATGCAAATGATAAAACATGGATATTGCTATGTAAGCTTCGTGGGATAAAAGGTTGGGAATACACTACAAAATAAAATGGTAAAAATGTACATAAACTTGCTAAGATACTATAGTAGTCAGCATCTAAAGTGGATCAAAAAAGTTAATCAAAAGTTGCCCTATAAGACAAGAACGGGTTTTGTTTTGGTTTTAGGACAACTTTGATGAAAGGTTTTGATACACTTCAAATGTTGACTACTGTATTTTTTAATTCAGGAAATTCTGTGTTGTTATATAATAAAGTATCAGACAGGGAAGGCAGTCGTAATTAAATAATCAGAGTATAATTATAATAATTATAGCCGTTGTAAAATGCCAGAATATAGTGTGGGAGGAATATATGAAATAAATATTTTCAAGCAGGTCTAGCCCACAAATTCATCAATATAGCGAATTTGTCCGTTTAATTTAATGACTCGACTGCACAAAAATGTACAGGATGCAGTAAATGTGCCTGTGCTTTCCAGGAGAGAATGACAAATATATGATTGTTTAAAGTTCAAGGACGTCTGCAAGGACCGCCCACAAAAAGGTTTACTGGCAGTTTAGGAATGTACACAAAATAAGACACAAAGTATGCGAATCAGGGTCCATGTTTGTGAGCCATAGTGAGCCCAAACATACTGATTTGGTAAAATCCAATCAAATTGGCTTATTAACAATTTTACACAATTGAAATCTACCTTTTAATCCTTACTGTATTACCTTAAAGATTGGAGGGCACCTCTTGTTAAAAGATTTTGTACTTGGTGTCCTGAAGTATTAGTGAAAAAAAATAACTTGTTGCAATAATACATAATTGTCTTTTTGCAAGCTAGAAATGGTCTATGAAAGACCAAGAAACATAACAAAAGTTATTAAGCAATTAATCACATTTTGAAAACATCTAAAATACATTATAAAGCTCTGCAATACCATGAGGGACAACTAGCTTAAGTCCTGACGTTTCACTAACATCAACTCACCCACATCACACTGACACTTTGGACCAAAACAATACTGTCAACAAATGAGATTAAACAAATTACAACCAAAGTTAAACAAAAAATAGGTCATCCACTGGGAAACACAACAACAAGGTAAAATACTTTATGAAAAATACACCAGTTTTTTTTTTTTTTTTTAACCTTTACAAGGTAAAGCCTCAGTGGACACAGTTTCACTAGAAATGGACATGAAAACATGGCTGCCAAAAGAGGAAAGTTTGTGCCCACACTGTGATCAATACAGAAGTCACAGCTTCATTTTCTGAAAAAATCCACAAAACACAAGCATATCAAGTGAATGTTTAAACAGATACACTGCACATCTGACAACCTTACAGTGAGAAATGACCCATACTATAGGGAAACACAAACACTGCTGTGTAATATTATGTCTGTCTGCCATTATGTATGAAACAACTGAATTGGTCTCTTATACTCAACCTATGCTCATTACAATAAAATTATTCTTTTTAAGTTTGTCTTTTTATGAGAAACTAATTAGAATTACTTGTGCATTTAATATTTATTATCTGAATTATTCTTGAACTATTTCTACAATTAATATTTTTTAGTTAAATGATTCTTTCTACCTATTTAGTTCACATTTACACATATAGAACAATTGAAACCAGGGCCTTGGGGTTGCTATTGCTACACTAAATTTGGGCTACAGGAAAGCTGCTGCAGTTTACTCTGCACTGTTACTCATTTTATTTTACATTTTGTGCACTACTCATATTTTATTTGTTAACATTACCTTTTATTTGCATTATCATTTTTTAAATGTATCTCGTTATAGGCAGCTATGCCTCAGATGTTTTGGGAACACACATGAACAGTTTTTTCTTGTCAATAAGGAACACCAAAATTGACCACTGAGAGAGAAAGAGAGAGAGAGTGCGTGCTCTTATTTTTTCTAACAGGCGAGGGCGCACGAGGACAGCTTTGATGATTGTGTCACAGCGGCCACACAAATGGAGCGTCTGACGTCACTCTCCAACTTGCGTGTCCTATCCACTCAGGGCGGTTATGTGTAGAAGCGCTTGTAAAACATCCCGGATTTCCCATACACTAAACGAGAGGGGAGAACATGGATGACTAATGAGAAATGTGAAGATGGGAATTTTGATCTGCATATAAGATAAGATAATAATCACCGTTCTCAACAAAGCCTTTGAAACGAAAAACAATTACAGCATTCCACAATACTCTTTTAACTCTTAACCTGGCTACTTACTCGCTGCAGAAAGAAATGCAGGAGCATTTAATTAACTATTTTAATGAACATAATTACAATCAAATAACGTATTTTAATGAAAACATTTGGGCTCACTTTGGGAAAACGTCTCTTGTTTTTTCAGAGAGAGGGTGGTTTGCGTGCAATTAAGATAAAGAAGTCGAACTAATTACATCCCAGTTAGTTATGATCCTATTGCTGCCTCTGTGGTGCATCATCGGTGTTGTTAAGTGCGGTTATAAGGAAAAGCCACACAGTTGTAGCGGGCTATATTACGCCACCAAAAACGATGAAAGCGATTTGGGTTGAGAACTAATATCAAGTTAAAACCTCCCGAGGCTATATTCTTTAAAGCTATTGAACTTCATCACAGCTTGTTGTGAATTTTTACTGCCTAAACGCCGACATCAAAGCGGAGGAGGGAGCGGCCTCCTCCCTGAAAGCAAGCAGTGCTCTAGGTTATCTTTGCATATGTTATAATATAGCCGACAGACTCGTCTCCTGGAGCCCGAAACTCATAAGCCTTACTGTCATTAAAGTGTTGGTTTTGTCAATGACCAAGAGAGAGAACAGAATTTTGAACTTTGCCCATTATAGTCAATTACCATGCTTTCAACTATGTGTAAGACATGAAGATAAAACTAAATGTAAACAAGTCTGAAATAAAAACAAGACAATGGGATCTGATGTCAAATATAAGTTTTAGAAAGAAAACGAGTTTAAGAATATAATAAATACAATAAAAAAACAAACATCTCAATTGCATTTTGTAGGTTTTAAAGACCAATATTTTATCTGTTCCTTCATTATTTTATTACTTTTATTGTGATTCATTTGATTTCTTCATGAATGAAATAAATTTACTATTAAATATAATAAATATACTATTGCGAAATGGACGTGTTGCGCCTGGACTAATCTACTGAAACAATTGAAACATTCCAGAAAACGAAACTGGACAGCTGCCTCCCGCCAGTAGACGGTGAGGGTATATGCATTGTTGGCGCGGCTCAAACAAATCTAATTAAATGTCAAATAGCCTGTTATTCTTACTCTTGGTCACGGGGACCTGACCTTTTTGCACTTTACTTGACACCACTTTGGAAGATCGAGTTAGGGCGGGAGAAAGAGCGAAGGGAAGAGAGCGTGACTGAGATGGTGTGCTGAAAGAAGAAAGGATGGAACTTGTACACTTCAAATTACGCTGCTGGCGGTGAGACAGCCCTCCTCATCTTTGGAATATTCCCATTCAGTCTGACGTCTTCCAACGCGCACTGACTGTGTTGATCGGCGAAGAACATGTGCTAATATATTCCGAAAAGCTGCCATTATGACTCCTTCTTATCCAAGTGGGCTCAAGACAGGGAGATAATAGATAGGGTTTGGCCATATCTGCGTTCTATCACATTATTCAAACCCTGACTGTCCTCGTTAATGGACATTAGTTTTTTTTTTAGTCATCAAAAAAGCCCTCAAACATTTTTTTCTTCTCTTATGTGAGAAGATTGTTTAACCAAATTATCTGAGTTCATTGAAGCAGAACACTCGGGTTATTATATTGGGTCTATTGTGAGTAAACCCACTAGCAGTAAAAATATATAAATAAAAATAAAAATGTGATTATCCAACGCTTATACGTGTAGTAAGAAAAAGCACATACAAAGTTAAAGTTGGTGCATCTTTCATGCATCTAGTATTTAGCTGGTCCCGTTGGTGATGTTTTGTGTTATAGCCTTGAATTCACCTCTAGTCTCTGCTAGACTACTCTGCCGCTCTGTTTATTCACTCCAAATCGACGTGTGGCGTCACTGAGCCTTCTATTATGACGACTGCCCTATTAAGAATGACAGCGCTTGAGGAGAGAGAGGGCAATGGTGATCCCTCCCAGAGTTCGTGCAGCACTCTCGAGCGCTCGCATCGCACAGCTTCTCGTCTGCGTTTGCTGCTCGAAACTGTCTCACCAAGCTCCGGGAGATCTGGCACTCTGCTTTCGTCTAACGGTTATGGACAGCGCTAAGGATATGCTGATGCGCGCCGAGGGTGGTCAGGTTGGCACACTGTCTGCCAAAACTGGCTCTAATTTGACCGAGGCTACTGGAGACTCCATGCGCAAGCTGCCGGACAAACCGATTAACCAGAACAGACTAAGCCCCGTGCCTTATTCGCAAAATCTAGTGGATGACGCGACAATGGGACAACGTAGCGCAAAGTACGGAGACGTGACACTTGCTAGCAAGCCTTCCGCGCCGGACAGAGACCTGTCAGACATCCCTAACAAAGATGCCAGCAGCTCAGATGCGGAATCAGACCTCTATGAGGAAATAGATGTCAGTTGTACTCCAGAGAGCATGGATTACTCGAGTGGGCAAGGTAAAAACTGCGGCTCATAGTACTCTTGTTTATTTGTATTGTATATATTTATTCTTTTTCTTCTCCTGTTTCATCTCTTGAAGCGATTGAAAATACAAGCGACCATATTACCACGTTTAATCGATCTGCCGTGTAGCCCACTGCTTGAGATCGCGTTCCATTGTCAGCTCCTGTTATGTTATTGCAAGCTATTTTGAATTTACAAGTCAATTACAAGGCCACCTTGGATCTGGGGTGTTGTCCAGACGTTAACAAGTTGTCAAGTCATCTTACACCAACCTCTAACATCTTATTAACTTTTTTTTGTTATTTTGGTGATTTTGCTGGCTGTATTACAAAACCAATATTTAAGAATGTCCGTTGTAAATACGGTTCAATTTAACTGTTAACATATAATAATGTACTTTAAATTGTTAGGTTATACTTTTATGTTTCATCATTTAGAATTAAATGTATTATTTTAGTAAAAAAACATATTAAGTATAGCTATTTTAAGCATGCATAAATAAACAACATAATGATTTAAAAAAAAAAATCCTTGGACGTGCACATTAGTTCAATTATTATTATCAAAGTCGGTTTGTTTAGTCCATATTTTGGAAATAATCATAATATGTTCAAAAATTTAGACATGTTTTATTAGCTTTTTTCCACTGGACACTGATGGAGAAGAGCTAATAAAAACATGCAGTCTCAGTCTCTGAGCTTATTTTTTGCGCTAGCTATTATTCTGGCTATTTGTCCGAAATCTCGATTAATATGAAACAAAATATATCGAATTTAATTCGCAAAGAATGCAGTACGAACGCTACATAAATAAATCGGTAACCAGTGACCTTGCATTGTATGTCATAAAATCACTAATATTTATTTTCTGTAAGGACTGGCAATGGGCTCGCCGAACCACGGTAAAGAAGTCGGTGTGGACAACAAGATGGGCACAGGCCCCGGTGCTCTCAACTATGGTTCTGACCAGATGCGAAGGTATCGAACAGCATTCACGAGGGAGCAGATAGCACGACTGGAGAAAGAGTTTTATCGGGAAAATTACGTGTCCAGGCCACGTAGGTGCGAGTTGGCAGCTGCCTTAAATTTACCGGAAACAACAATAAAGGTAATGCACTGCGCCTCCGATTCTATTTTACGTTAATTCATAGATATTTATTTCGATAAAGGTGGCCTGATAGATTCCCATCCAGCTACTATGAGTATAAAAATAACCCTGCCAAGATTGCTCCAATCAATCAATACGAGCAGGTTCATCAAAAGATGAGAATTTAAAAAAATTCCAGAAAAACAGTTTTAAAAAATATGCCTGGCCTCTTATTGTATGTTTAATTATGGGACCATTTCTCTTAGTTTATTGCGTACCGAAATTGGCTTCGCCTACATGCACCAGGCCTCAGCCATTACTATATTACCTCATGCCTACCTTGCTACTTTTGGTTACAGGTTTGGTTTCAAAACCGACGCATGAAGGACAAGAGACAGCGGCTGGCTATGACTTGGCCGCATCCTGCCGACCCCGCCTTTTACACCTATATGATGAGCCATGCTGCAGCTACGGGCAGCCTGCCCTATCCGTTTCAATCTCACCTTCCTCTACCTTACTACTCTCCACTCAGCGGTGTGACTGCAGGTTCAGCCTCTGCCACCGGGGGTCCATTCTCTAATCCTCTGCGCTCGCTGGACAGTTTTCGGGTTCTTTCGCATCCATACCCGCGTCCTGAGCTGCTGTGCGCCTTCAGACACCCATCACTGTACCCCAGTCCGGGTCATGGGCTTGGTCCCGGGGGAAGCCCATGCTCCTGCCTTGCCTGTCACGCTGCCAGTCAGTCAAACGGGCTCCCACACAGGTCCAACAGCGCAGACTTCTCGTGTTCGCCCACGACCAGGACTGAGGCCTTCCTCACGTTCTCGCCAGCAGTCATCAGTAAATCATCTTCAGTGTCTTTGGACCAGAGGGAGGAAGTGCCACTAACCAGATAAGACGACAGCAAGAGGCTACAGTTTCTTCGGGTACTATCCGGATCAGCTTTGGGCACTTTGGCAGTATTTAATAAGTCATCGCATGAACTACTCAAAGCAGCTTGCACAACACAACAGCAATCTGCTTTAGTTAAGTTTCTAAACTGTGGATGTTTTCCAGTTAAGAAGCTATATGTTGTGCAGACGGAGTCTATTTATACACTGTCAGGCCACGGACTTTTAAATAATCTTTGGAGAAATTAGATATTGATAACAGAGATATCATATTAACACAAATACATTTTAGGTAGGCTACACCCTATAAACAAAAATGTGACAGGAGACAAGGAAATGTATTTGTAAGAAATGACTGGAGGATAGCGCAAAAATCTATCATAATTTATACTCTTTCATACCCATACAAATTGACCCACATGCAGTTTCTTTTACATTAAAACGATGTTTTTCATCTAGCTTTTTAACAAGGGGATTTGTTAACCGAGCACGGTTGGCTCATTATTCCTCCTCCACGAACACCCGGTCCCGATAGCACACCGAAATGTGCAGATGCGAGGGAAATTAAGGAGTGATGTATTCGGAAGGGAGAAATTTTGAATGTTGAATTAATGATAATGCTGCACGCTCAGAGACTTGTCTGCCAAACC
This sequence comes from Labeo calbasu, assembly GCA_019740295.1. Taxonomy (NCBI): domain Eukaryota; kingdom Metazoa; phylum Chordata; class Actinopteri; order Cypriniformes; family Cyprinidae; genus Labeo; species Labeo calbasu. The sequence goes on from JAHKKF010534235.1 coordinate 28,222, forward strand.
GGTAACAAGGCGCCAGGGGAGCGGATTAAGAAGCTCCATGCGAGGCTTGCTGGCTTGACGGGAGAACATGCGCTAGAGATCCATTGGACAATCACATGCGGCAAATTGGGGCAAGCCAGAGATGCCTGTCTTACCCGCATACCGTCAGCTGAATACCCCCATCCCGAACCGTCTCTTCCCGGCCTTGCTGTTGGCTTCACCTTTACTCTGAGACACACAATACAATAAACATACACACAAGTAAAATGATAAATTAAGCATAAACGCTAATATTTATGGACATCATCAGACGTGGCATTATTTATTGATTTATTGACCGCAATATTTTGTATGTATTTTGAGTTCAACTCCTGCATCAAGTTCTTTATTGTACAGTTTACGTATTCCTATTCTGCTCAGTTAGGTTGATTTCAGGTTTTGGAAAATGCGCGAAAAATGGGTCAGTAGTGTTCTGATTAAAATGAATTTCATAATAAACTATTTCAAACGAAAAGTGTAGAGTGACTAATATCCATTCCTGAAACGACGAAGGTATATATTGAAAAGATTTTACGCTATTAGTGACTAGTGAAACACTGTTAAGTTATTTTCTTGTAAATGAATTTAATCTATTCTATATATGTATCCATATGTATATATCAATCTAGAAAATTCTGGAAGACAAACAAGCGGCAAATCAATCTGATGTGAAGAATGTGAGAACGAAAATGAATAAAAGCCGACACGCAGGCTTCGACAATAAAAGTAGGACAGCAGCAATCTTCAACATGACACCATATATTGCTTTAAAATTACAGCGTGTTGTCACTTTTATCTGTTATATGGCCTCTATTATTTTCTTCTGAAACACTGAAATGATCTAATAACTTGGACATAACTGGACCTCTTGATCTGAACGAGCTGTTAAGTAGTCCCCGCGGGCACCCAGCACAAGCCATATTCCGCCGCTGTTAATAGAAAGATTGGAATGAAATGTCTTGTGGAGATATTGGAATGCAAAAAGATCGATGATGCCTCCACCTCACCAATCAACTCACGTTAATTAGCTGGGTTGTCCGCGTAATTGAGGCACCTGGAGCGGCAAATTGAAGCTTTCTGGACATAATAGAGAAGGTTGGATATTGTGTCTAACCATCACATGTCGAACTGCCAAAGCACAAACTAGAATATTAAAATGAGATCAAAACTGACTCCCACCTTCCAAGCCGAATTACACAATTAGACAACCTAAAATACATCACAATTTTCAGAATTTAAGTTACTGCAATTTTGTTGGGGGAAAAAATAATAATCTTACTGCTTGTTTTCCCTCCATTAACCGTGCATATGCTGCTATATAATCTTACGTCAGTTTTAACTATATATATCAAAAGATTTTTGATTTATTAAAACGAGGTGTTTTGATTTTTAATTGCTCCTTTCATCTTATATTATACAAACAAAATGTCAACAATTGCTAGTGATCCCTGCCCAAACAATTCACCTCCTCCCACACACACGAGCCCGCGCCAGAAGGTCCTGGTTGCGCACGTGATTGATGGCCTTATTAGAAGCAGTTCTTGTAAGTGTGACCAAGTTGATTAAAATGCATATGTTTTGAATAATATGCCATTTAAACCGGAGCAGTTAACTCAAAGACGGATTTATGTCTGGTTGTTACATTAAATTACCTAAGGCGTAGGTATAAGAAATGGCCAACGACTAAATTGACAATTAATAATAAAAGAAAAAAAATCCAAATACCATATGGGGCTGATAGTTCACCACCGTCTAATAAATTTAAGCTTGTTCGACACTTAAAATTTGACATTTTATACGCGTACCCAAAGCCAGTTTACCAGCACCAATGAGCAGGTGGGTTAAAAAGAAATCCATGTCAGTTCATGTAGTGTATTTTCACTAGTGCCTAATAGCACTAGTAGCAGAATAATATTACTTTCAGCTGTATGATTGATTAATCTGTTCTATGCGCATTTAGGTTGAATGTCCATCATCTAGAAATCCATGGTTAAAAACATGTTTGTAACCATGATCACATTACACGTCAAAAGTAAAACAAAAAACAGTGGTAAAGATGTGGATGACTGTATTGTGAGAATGAGATTTGACGTCTCGTTTCCTTTTTTCTGGAGCGACAATACTCCACAGGCATGGGCGGAACCGCGCATCTGTCCGTTAGAGCGCATCTCAAGGCAGCGACTGTTTAAAAGCCTGTTTACGTTCTAATTTACAGCAGGCAGAGCGAGGCGTGAATGGACTGCTCACTGCCTAATGATGATGAATGAGGAATTAATGCGCAAGTGTACGGGACAATCTGAGCCTTCATCTGGTTAAATAGGCATCCAATAGCATTAAGAAAGTAGAGGTCACATTAAATCAATCGGGTGTGTGAAAGTCATATTCCTCCGGCGTCTATCAGCGTTATTTACGGTGCACCGGAGACAGTGAATCCAGGTTGAAGAAACAGTATCGTCAGGCAGGCCAACAAAAAATGGCCTTTGTAATTTATTCAAGAGAGAACTAGCATGATGGGTACCGTTTTCTTTGGTATAGAACTGATCTGTTGTCTTACTATAAGCTTATGTTATTGCAGAGCATGTCTTTCTTTTACAATCTATTCTTTATTACACCGTTTATGAAAGAAGTTAACTTGGGCTTGGATAGGCTTCTAGTTTAGGCTTCTAGTGTTGCTTAGCAAATTAGGCTTCCTCCAATGTATTACAGGTGAATAGGGAAGATTCTGTCTCCAAAGCAGTCTTGATCAGGGGTAACTCTAGATTTTAAGTCACATTAAGTAAAACCTCATCCTTGCATGGTCTTAGTGAGAATATTTTCCAAAATGAACCTTATTTTTCACTAGCATGAGAATTTTAGTACAAGTTTTTTTTTTTTTCAAAATATGATATAAAAGTGTCCTTAAGAATATTAAACAAATCTGCACAATTTACTCTAAGAAATGGGTTGATCATTTTTCATACCTTCTGCTTTACTCTAGCCTTGAAATTGAATTTGTAATGTAAACATTTACAAATATCCACCTTTTTCTGAACGCGGAAATATCGCCCGACTGCTTTCCCGTCTCTGTTTTTTCTAGTCAAATTAACATATTCAAACCTGTGCAAATTTTTATATGTAGTTATACTGAAAAAGTTTCAATTCACTCCGTTTTAACATGGCTTTCTATGGAAACCGGAAGACGAAAGCATCCAAACTGACGTTAAAATCCTTCATGGCGCCGCTCATCGGTTACTCAGGAAAAAGACGGAGAAATATCACTGATTGTAAGCTCTCAGTACACTACTGTCTATTCAGTCCTCTAAAGAACATGCTTGTCTTTATATATGGATCTGTTCTGTTGCTACAAAAGCTATCAATTATCTACATAAGGTCACATCATTAGTCATTTTGGGGAACTCAAGCAAAACATTGTTATAGAAACACAAGGGGCAGCAAAAGTTAAAATTGTGATTATTAACTGAATATAGTACTGTGGTATGTTCACTACGGTAAGAAATATTTGTGAAATTACATCTAATTTTAGATTAAATTTAGATTTCACTCAAATTTGGACTAGGTTATCATTATTATCTCAAGCATTTCCTCAGCAAGCCACAATAAAACTAGAGGTACATATCATATTCCAAAATCAATCATGCTGTTATACATCAAAATAAATGAATGAAAAATACTTTGCTTTTGCTCGACAAGGGAATGTAATTGCATTTTCTCTAAAGCATACATCGATCTACTGAGAAAACCATGCT
>JAHKKF010534239.1:3923-23465 GCA_019740295.1 Labeo calbasu
TCTATCTATCTATCTATCCATCCATCCATCCATCCATCCATCCATCCATCTATCTATCTATCAATCTATCTATCCATCCATCCATCCATCCATCCATCTATCTGTCTGTCTGTCCGTCCATTCGTCCACCCGTCCGTCTAACTGTCCGTCCATCCATCCATCCATCCATCCATCTATCTATCTATCTATCTATCTATCTATCTATCTATCTATCTATCTATCTATCTATCCATCCATCCATCCATCCATCCATCCATCTATCCATCTATCCATCTATCTATCCATCATCTGTCTATCTATCTATCTATCTATCTATCTATCTATCTATCTATCTATCTATCTATCTATCTAACCGTCCATTCGTCCACCCGTCCGTCTAACTATCTATCTATCTATCTATTTTAAGGCTAGGCTTTCTCAAGCCAATATTAAACTTTGTTTACAAACTTTACGCATCCAGCTGTGTATTTGAAATATAAAACTAGTTGGGGGGGATGACAAAATATTAATTACAGGACATTTCATTTCAACTGGGCCAAAAGTGCCCATAGTTGAAGGAACACTCGAATATAAGATTTGTGTCTTCCTGTGACTTTACTGAGCAAGTATCTCACACTGTTTTTAGTCCTATGATCCAGCTGGGATTGTTGTAAAGCCCTGGATAATTTCTTTTTTCTTTCAAGGCAACATGATCATTATATTTTACAATCTTCAAGATGAGCCACTTGGGCCAACACGAACACTTCTAGTCAACAGCAGCATCAATTTTCTGCCGAATCTCTAGTGGACACTTCGTTCTGAGTAGCCCAGCGAATGTGTCTAGTATGGATTTCATCTAATCAGAGCAATCAAAGCACATTTTCAGAGGGGCTATTGGAGCAGATGCTCTAAGTAGTCATATAAGAGACGTCTAATAGAGAGAATTACAAAAGAGTCATATAATAGACACATAATCCATATTATACTTGCTAATGTAGACATTCTCAAACACATGGACAGCATGTTTAGAAGTTATTTACACCCATAGACTGTAAATATTCATAAATATTCATGGAATTAATTCATGGGAGTAGGTGTGATGACAGTTTACATTAACATGTATCCTGATACGATATCAGAAATGTACACAAATTAAAATATGTGAATTTAACATGAAGGACCAAAGGAAAAAACAGTCAAACATTGATAATAAACTACAAATGATGCACACGGCAGGATGACAAGATACACTACTGGCCCTGGGGACAGAAGCAGCAAGACATAAAGAGTTTAAGAAGGAAGAAATAATGAGCAAGCAGGGGAAGCAGGGATATAGAGAAAGAGAGAGAGAGTAAAAGGGGGGCTGTGAAAGTACCACAGGGGTTTTTAATGTTTGATTGAGGTTGTGCATCATTAGATTCTCCTGAAACCTGATTACAGCGGCCTGGGCTTTTGTTGTAACTATTTTTGTATCTAGACAAGCAGAGCTAAGGGAATTACTGAGCACAGGAAGAGAACAGCGACTGCCTCAGTATACGAGGTAACATCCACAACGTAATACTGTACGTATATACAACATTCCTCAATGCACATCCACTTAACATGATAGAAACGATAAACAGATAGACTCAATATTAAATTAAAAGCTTTTTTTTTTTTATTTGTCCTCATTCCTAACAATTAAATAATTAATATATTAATTAAATTAAAAAAATAGTAAAAAATAATAGTAAAAACAAACAAAAAAAAAATAGTATATTAATGATACTACATAAAATAACACTGATTCTTAAGTGAAATATATATTTTCAATTCAGGTGTTCAAAAAATAGACCATTTCAGGGCATGATCCATTTATGTCTCTCACATCCAAATTATATTTTGGCAGATCACTGCGTCTAGAGACATACAGTGAGCTGCCAAAATACAATTTGGGTGTAAGAGATAACCTGAATGGATAGTCAGCGTTTGGAAGGGAGCAAACTGTCTCACAATTATGTTTGTACCCGTGTGTGTCTTTTTGTTTGATTAACACAGAAATTAATTTAACATAGAGGTGATGGTAAATTAAAGCTGTGATGAAATAGCGACAGATCTTCTCTTTCATATTGTGACTTACATCTGAGTAAAACAGATAAATGTAAAAGAAAAGAACGATCAAGGCTTACTTCTATCCACTGGTTGTTCTTTAGATGAAAGCAGATCTGAATGTGAGCTTGCAGTTGATTGTCAGAAAGTGGCAGAGTTTAAGCCGACTAAATTATAGGAGACGAGGGAAGCACCTGAAAAAATACTTTACGCTATGACATTTTTATTAAAAATGATTAGGTAAAATAGGAAAATAAAAATAAAATACACTGCCCTTTAAAAGTTTGGAATCTGTACACTGAAAAAATCCCCAGCTGTCATGGGCAAAGATGTAAAATATTGGGTTTGCCAAACAGGAGACATACTACACAAAAATATCTTTAGTGCTTTTTAAAGTCTCTCATGCTCATCAAACTTCCATTTATTTGATCAATATAGAAAAAGGTAATATTATGAAATATTTTTGTAATTTAAAATAACAGTGTTCCATTTAAATATACTTTAAAATATAATTCATTTCTGTGATGCAAAACTGAATTTTCTTCAGCCATTACTCCAGCCTTCAGTGTCACATGATTCTTCAGAAATCATTCTAATATGCTGATTTAATATCAATGTTGAAAACAGTTTTGCTGCTTAATATTGTTTTTGCAACTTGTGATACGTAGATTGGATTCTTCGATGAATAAAAAGTTAAAAAAACAGCAATAGAAGTCTTTACTATCACTTTTTATCAACTGAGCACATCCTTGCTGAATAAAAGTAAATAATAAATAAGAAATAAAATACTGACCTTAAGCTTTGAATGGTAGTGTATATTGTTAGAAAAGATTTCTATTTTCAATAAATGCTGTTATTTTTAACATTTTATTCATCACAGAATCTGAAGAAATATCATGGGTTCCAAAACATATATACATATAATGATGCTGAAAATTCAGTTTTGCATCACAGGAAATAAATTCTATTTTAAAGTATATTAAAATAAAAAAAAACTACTATTTTAAATTGCAATGATATTTCACAATATTGCTGCTTCTTCTGTATTTTGAATCAAATAAACAGCCTTAAATGAGCAGAAAACACTTCTTTAAAAAACATTAAACATCTTACTGATCCCAAACTTTTGAATGGCAGTGTATATGCATGGATACAAATTATACTTATATAAAATGTTTATTTAAATGATAAAATGTTTAATTTACCTATGTTTGTCAATAAACTAGAGTGCATCTCTTCATGTCAGTGATACTGTAATGTACTTTTACCAAAACCGTTTTAGTTGACTCCTTTATGATAGCAGAATTCTTAAAAGAATTTGTGACCCCAGACCACAAAACCAGTCTTAAGGGTCAATCTTTTGAAATTGAGATTTATACATTATCTGAAAGCTGAATAAATAAGCTTTTCATTGATGTATGGTTAGAATAGGACAATATTTGGCCGAGATACAACTACTTGAAAATCTGGAATCTGAGGGTGCAAAAAAATCAAAATATTGAGAAAATCACCTTTAAAGTTGTTCAAATGAAGTTCTTAGCAATGCATATTACAAATCAAAAATTAAGTTTTGATATATTTATGGTAGAAAATTTACAAAATATCTTCATGGAACATGATCTTTAATTAATATCCTAATGATTTTTGGCATAAAAGAAACATTGATAATGTTGACCCATACAATGTATTGTTGCTTATTGCTACAAATATACCTGTGCAACTATGTTATGTTGTTGAAAACCTGTTTAATAACAATAATAATAATACATTTTATTTACGGGCGCCTTACACAACACTCAAGAACACGCAAATAAAACACATAAAACATGTATGACTTTATATTTTTCACAGAACGCAAAATAAAAAATTCATACAGCTTTAAAACAACATCAGGGTGAGTACTGATGTCATAAATTTGACTTCTGGATAAACTTTCCCTTTAATATGGGGGTCAGACTCCTCCAAATCTCCCCTCCACCCTCTATTAGTTCTCCAACGCACAGCAAGCTAATGAGGCTCATGACGCAGGACTCTAAAGTTATCAGAGCTGATTTTATTCTGCTATCTCCATGCAACAGGGCAAAGCAAATCTGTCATTACATGTGGGCTGCCACTGTAGAGCACTCCCTTAGGGCACTACAAAGCCACTCTTGGAACACTACAGGGATACAGCTTTAATGCATTAGGCTGCTGGCCCGCACACTAATCAAGCCTTATGCGCAACATCCCTCTAAGTGCAGTCCCGTATCCCTCTCGTTCCACTATCTATGACTCATGTGTCGCTTCTTCGCCTTGTTTTTAATTCCGTAAACCCCTCCTTTCCAACCACACGTTATGCATCCTCCTAGTCTTATTCTTCCTCCGTCACAGTCTTTTTGTTGTCTCTTCGTAATTCATTTTCATACACAACTGTACCACGACCCAGGAGCTGTCAGTCATGCCATTCACTCGGCTGACTGCGATAGGGTAATATATATGAGACATGAAAACCCTCACACATACACTCACACGTCCAGCTGGTAGGTGTAGGTGGAGCGGGGAAAGCCTGTTCGGCCAGTCATCTTGTGTTTTTGTGGAGGTGGAGAGGGAGGGAGGAAAAGAAAGAGGTGTCCAGAACATGAGCGAATGGAGGAGGTGCTAAACAACAACATGGACATCCTCGGGTCTACTGTTGTCTTTCGGTTTGTCTGTCTGTTTATTAAGAGGATCTCTGGAATGCCTCATTCTGATTGGCCAGTCCAAAAAAGACTAATGTCCAGGGCAGTGCTGACCACTCACGCTAAAAATCCTGTTTCCTAGCTTGTGTTTGATCTCTTCAGTCTCTGCATGAAAACTATAAGACAATGTCCCAAAATATGATCATACAAAATGCATGTTATTTTTTATTTAGTACTGACCTGAATAAGATATTTCACATAAAAGACATGTACATTAGTTTACATACACTTGACTCTTAATACTGAGCTGTTGCCTGAATGATCCACAGCTGTTTTTTTTTTGTTTGTCTTGTTTTTTTAGTGATAGTTGTTCATGAGTCCCTTGTTTGTCCTGAACAGTTAAACTGTCCTTCATAAAAATCCATCAGGTCCCACAAATTCTTTGGTTTTTCAGCATTCTTTTCCAACAATGACTGTATGATTTTGAGATCCATCTTTTCACACTGAGGACAACTGAGGGACTCATATGCAACTATTACAGAAGGTTCAAACACTCACTGATGCTCCAAAAGGAAAAACAATGCATAAGAGCCAGGGGTGTAAACTTTTGAACAAAACGAAGATGTCTACATTTTTCTTATTTTCCCAAAATATCATATTTTTTTCATTTAGTACTGCCCTTCAGATGCTATAGAAGATACTTACATGTTTCCCAGGACACAAAATAATTTGAATCCCTCAGTTGTTCTCAGTATGAATGGATCTCAAAATCATACAGTTATTGTTAGAAAGGGTTCAAATACACAAAAATGTTTAAAAAAAAAACTAAGAATTTGGGGCACCTGAAGGATTTTTCTGAAGAAAAGCAGGCAGTTTAACTGTTCAGGGCAAACAAGGGACTCATGAACAACTATCAAAAAACAGCAACAACAAAAAACACAGCTGTGGATCATTCAGGTAATAACACAGTATTACGAATCAAGTGTATGTAAACTTTTGAACAGGGTCATTTTTATAAATTTAGCTATTATTTTCTTATGTGGACTATACATAAACATCTTTTATGTGAAATATCTTATTCAGGTCAGTACTAATTAAAAAATAACTGCATTTTGTATGATCCCTCTTATTTTGTTAAAAAAGCAAATTTTGCAAGGTGTATTTAAACTTTTGACTTCAACTGTACATTCCTGTATAAAGGAATGGTGCTGTATGTTAAGAAACACCTTTAAAGCAATGTCACAAAATATATAACTATTTGTTTTAATGATTCTATGTGAACCTCGTCTAGTGTTGCAAATGCAGTCTATACCTATAACGCAAAAAGCTTGGGCGTAAACAACACATTCAAAGGAAAATGGCTTATGGTTTATCTTATTCCAGGAAGCTGCCCAAAAAGGAGATGCTATAAGACCAAATTTGGTATTGGTTTATCTCTCCTTCCAGCAGCAAGTGACAGTAATTGCATTCTTTAGTCACCCATTATCAAACCCCTTAACGATTATCTCAGTGTTAAAGCTTCATAATTCTATATTTGAAGTCATGACTTGTGTCCCTAGAGCCTAAAGTCTCCCCTGTACACAATGCGTTTTTCATTCAGGCGTCTCATTAATAATGCGGAGGACAAGATAATCCAAAGGGACGCATATGCAGAGCCAAGAAACGAGCTGTGTGCCTGTTTCATGTGCCTCGTGCGCTCCTCCTCGCATGCTCTTAGCTCAGTCATTACCGGGCGCCGTGCCTGCGCTCCCCCGCCCTTTCCCAACTACGTCTCCACAATCGTAACTCTGAGCTAAGACGTCCGACTTCCCTCTGTCCAAACTGGTACGCGAGAGCCCTCCCCTCCTCTCTCCGCGCCGCCTTTTCCGTTTGCCACCCTCGCTTGGGCTTGACCCGACTGGTGACGTAGGAGAGATTCCGTGGTGCCCACAGCCGTAGGCGCGCGCTGCGCTCGGGTATAAATTGGGCCCGGGACCCATCATTCGGCACTCTCTCAGTCGCTCCGACTCGGGAACCAGAGCATCAGCGGAGATAGCAGGGAATCAATCGCTAAACTCCTCAGGCTAACTCGCTCTCGGCTTTGGTTCGGAATGGAAACATCAACTTTTACGCGGAGCCAACGCAGCTCCTTTGCGCACAACTTTAAGAGTGAGTTTTTGCTTCTTCTCTGTTCATCTTTATTGTGAATGTACTTTTGAAATGCTGAACTTAGTATTCTAAGTAATGGAAATGAATGCATTTAAAACAATGTAACGATTTAGAATATGATCAAACTGGCTTTTGAGAATGCTTGGTTTTACGCAGCTAGATGGTTAGAAAATATATTTTGTGCTTGATGCGTAAAATGTTTTGCATTGATGTTTTAGTGCTTTTATTCAAACAAATCCTATCAAATGTATGCATATATTTAAAAGTGTAATGATAAACTTAATGTTACTTAAGTTTAATGCTAAACTAATTACATTAAAAATTCAAAGAGATCAAGAGAATAATGTTCGGAGCGGTACATGCTAAACTACTATTTAAAGCTTGTACGTTAAAACCTGCAGTGATAAGTTAAATCGCACTTTTTTCTGAACACTTTAAAACGAAATACTTATGAACAGAAGGTTCTAAGATGATGTGTTTATGAGAAAAATTGTCACAACGTAAATGGATGAAAACCTTTATATTGTTATAATGATATAAACATAATAGTGCGTTCGTAGAAATTCGTTTTAAAATTGTGAATTTTTCAGCATCAATTTTTTGTTATCATGAATTAATATATGTTTAGTTTAAATGTACATAAGATGAGACTTACAGAGCTCTCCAAAATGGAAACTTGCGCTTTAGCTACTGAGACTTTGTGATGTGACGCGCTCCTCTCTTTCCACCAGGCGCTCTCTCGCTCTGGCTGGTTGTCTGGCTGGTCGTGGTGAAACCCGTGCCCGCGCAGAGCTGCCCTCACCGGTGCGTGTGTTACCCGACCCCCATGACAGTGAGCTGCCAGGCGCAGAACTTCACTATTGTGCCCCACGGCATGCCCTACGAATCCCAGCGCGTTTTTCTGCAGAACAACCGCATCACTGAACTGAGAGTGGGGTCTTTTGCTTTCGGCACACAGGTAAGGAGGTGTTATAGACTCTATGTGTGGTACAGAATAGAACATTTAATATTTACAATTGCAAATATACATTTAAATATCTCATTTACTAATTTTGTATTCCTTCTCTATATCTTCACCTCATTACCCTTTCCTCCCTCTACCTTCCCCTTTCCTTTCTGTCCATCAATTCATCACATACCAGGTTTTGTGGCTCTTCTCCAACAACATCACCTGGATTGAGGCCGGTGCATTCAGCGAGCTGCGCGATCTGGAGGAGCTCGATCTGGGTGACAACCCTCACCTGCACAGGCTTGAGGGTGGAGCTTTCCGCGGCCTGGAGAAGCTCCAGAGCCTCCACATGCACCGTTGCCGGCTGGCCGCCCTTCCCCATGACATCTTCCACAAGCTCTACAGCCTGCAGTTCCTCTACCTGCAGGAGAACCAGCTCCACTTCATCCAGGACGATCTCTTCGCTGATCTGATCAACCTCAGCCAGCTCTTCCTGCACGGCAACCGCATCCGCACTCTGTCCGAGAATGTGTTCCGTGGCCTGGTCAACCTCGACCGTCTGCTGGTGCACGACAACAGGATCCGTCAGGTCAATCGCCGCGCTTTCCGCGACCTGGGCCGTCTGACCATGCTCTTCCTCTTCAACAACTCCCTGGCTGAGCTGCCCGGTCAGGCCATGCGTGACATCTCCTCCATCGAGTTCCTGCGGCTGAACAACAACCCCTGGGCCTGCGGCTGCGAGGCTCGTCCCCTGTGGGAGTTCTTCAGAGGTGTCCGCGTGTCCAGCTCCGAGGTTCTGTGCGCTTCTCCTGCTTCTCGTCGTGGAGAGGACCTGCGCTTCCTGAGGGAGATGGACTTCGCCCTGTGCCCACTTCCCGACCCCGGCTCCCTCTCTGGCACCACCACCACCACCTTCAGCACCAAGACCCGCTGGTGGTTCTCCAAGCACAAGCCCGTCAGCACTTCCAAGGGCATCTTCGAGAAGACCTCCGAGACCAAGGCATACCCCTTCAAGTCCCAACATCCCTCAATCACATCTTCATCCACAAAGTATGAGCTCGGAGAGGAAGAGGCTCTTCTTCCCAAGCTTGACCCAGAAGAGTATTGGGCCAACTACGGCAACGAAGATGCAGGCATCACCTCCCTACGCTGCTTCGAGCTTGAGTGCCCTCCCGAATTTGACTCTCTGCCACCATCTTCCTCTTCTTCTCGCTCCTCATCTTCTGTCCTGTTGCTGCTCTCCATGTCTGTCTTGACTGTCTGCATCCATCTTCTGTTTGGCTGAATCTGTCTATCTCAGAAGAACACTCTCTCCCCTCATTTTTTCTCCTCTCTGGAGGAGAGAAAACCCTGTTTGATCAATTTAACTCTTTAATGCCTTGATTCCTGTTTACTATCAGCCTTAACTGTATCTTTGTTCTGTTCAGTTTGAGCCTCTAGTTCTTGGTATCTAGAGGGCACTAGACTGATTTAGGATACAGTGGGTAAGCAGGGAACGTTGGGCAGTACAGGCCCTTAATGGAAAGTAACGAAAGCTGTTCAGAGGGCTTGGCTAGTTAAGCAGATACTCGGTCCTTTATTTTTTGAGGACAAGTGTATTCTAAGCCATCTCTGTCACAGTCAGTGCAGACAGAGGATAGAAATTTCCATCTTAGGTTTACGTACAATATTTGTATGCTTTTAGATTTTTCAGCCACTCTAAGTGCTTCTATGATAGTTGTAATTATAGCTTGTGATGTCACTACGACACCCTCTTTCCAGCTCCATTATTTCACAGTAGTTAGTAACAATAGCATAACAAGCAAATCTTTTGATTCCCTTTGGAACGCAGCGATCGAATGTTATAGTTCATCTATTCATAACAGAAGGGACTCAAAATCATTCAGGGCTCGAAAAGCACAAAAGGAACGGCGTGCAGCAGCGAAGCAAGATAGACAAAGCACAATGGAGTGATGAGTTTGAAAGTGTTGCAATACAGCTACAATTTAAGATGCACAGAGAGAGAGAGAGAGAAAGCACGCGCAGGAGAGACAGAAAGCACGCACAAGAAGAGAAGGCGAAAGAGTTCATTACATCACCCACCAGCTATGACAGCAATTATCACTTGTGTAAATATGACATCTTGGCAGAGGGAGCTGTAAATAACGCTATGAAAGGCCTTATGCTTGTCACTGTTCTGAATGGCCAAGAATGTCACTGTGAGTAACGTCTGTGATGTTATTTCTATGGTCGGTGCATGGAAAGATCAGTCAATGGCGTGAGAAGGTGTGAATGTTCTTTTTCTTTTTTTTATACTGTATGTCTTACAAAATGCTGTTAATATGTTAAGTCTTTACTGTAAAATACACTACCTGAATTGTTCTAAGACCTTTGTTTACTCTTCTTTTCAAATTCAAATGTATCTGATTTATCTGAACACTCCAACAAACTCCATCCTTTCTCATTTAAAGTATCGGTTTTAAATCAAACCAGTCAATCTTTAGGCCAAAAAGAATTGGCAAAATGCTAAAACTAGGACTGAATCCAATACGTGAAGGACACTATGGAAAAGACTGTTTCTTGAAATGAACTGACTACTGTGAAAAACCAGATTGGAAAAGCAGAAAAATGTGCTTACTGACAGATTGGTGGACATTCAGATTAATGTCTACCATTGGTCCAAATACAGACTGGACTGCTCATGGTGGGCTTGCTGAAGGCAATGGCTTTTCATTGGTGGTCGTTGCCTATTCCCTTTTCCTCCTCTTTCAAACTGCAATAAAGAATTGAAATGCTTTAGGGTAAACAAACAGAGAGGGCAAGGACAAGAGGAGAGAGAAAGAGAAAAAGAAATGCACTGAAAGCAGGGGTGGATGTGGGCGGTAGAGGCGAAGAGATGGATGATAAAGGATGGATATGCTCATAAGAGAAACGCAATCTAAAGTTCCTTAATACAATAGGAAAGATTGTTTGATCTGCTGTTAATTTGAGCAATATTCTGTTTGTTTTCACCCAGAGACAGTACTGAAACAAATAACACTGATCTTTTTTGTCCCACAGATGTTACCATGACTTGACTTGATTATGTCTTACAATGTTTGTATGATGTGTGAATGTATATCTCAACCGAACGGGTAAGGTCAAACTGCCTTAAGGTGCTCTCGAGTGACCGTGTTTGTGAGGTTGCTCACAGATGACCAAAGCATTAGTTATACCTTTTTACCCAGAATGTATGCAACTGAATGTAAGAATGTGAAAGAATGAGCTGTTCAATCTTTTCACTACAACACGAAGTGATGGACAGAAAGCATGACAAAAGAATAAATGCTTATCTGTGAATACGAATCATCTCTGGTGTGGGCGTACTTTCTTTGTATCTTCATCCAACGGCCACAACTCTACAGTAGAATCTCGCATGTGCCTTCTCTCCCTCGCATCTCTTCTCAGTCTGACCTCCCTTGATACATTCAGACAGACAGACAAATAGACAGACACACACAAACACACACACTTTCTACACCTCACCGCTTGTAAAGTTCTTTGAAGGCAACATCATTCACTATAACATGCAGTTACCATGCAACGCACTGGCCGCCATTCAAAGCTTCAATTCAGAGTTGCAGAGTATGCAAGACGTGTGCACACCGGCCAACACGAGCAAACACACCCCTGAGGCTGACAAAAAGATGCAAAACGATGATGTTATTGGAAAAAGTATTCACAAAGCACTCCAGCTGCGGTATTGAATTAGTTCTTGTTGATACAGAAAGCCTTTCTTTGTCTTTCTAAAGCGGTGCTGTCTTTAGCAGATGGCTCTCACTGAAAGAGCAGCAAGATGCAGGGAGTTTGCTTCAGTCTCCCACCATGTGCAAAGGCAGGCTGTTCTTAAGACAAACGTGTATGCATACATACACACACACACACACGTGTGAGTCCCGTTGAGAGGCTCAAGTGCTTTTCACTCAATTCCACAGTAAATCTACCATGAAAACTACAGCCAACAGGCTGTTTTGTTTTCTATTCAATGCTCAATCTTCAGCCTTTGTGCATTACAACTTGCACTGATTTTGGATTGAAGATATCAGTGTGATGTGATCCAAATTTTTGTAGTTTCTGACAGACTACAATTACTCGTTTACTCAACTAATCAACAAACTGAGTAAACCGCATATGGATGATTATGATGCATGAGGCTATTTTTTGAATCAGGCTTTTGAATGTAAGACATCTGCATCTCGATGCCCCCATTGGACGGAGTACAGTTACGCAAATAGTCCTTCATCATCCCACCCACCATCTGCGTGCTCATTGGCTGTCGGCCATGCTACTCAACAATGAGACACAATGAGTTGGCTGGTAATCGAGGGGTGGCGACCACGTCAGTATCGCTGAATATTATATGAGGAATGAGTCACTCAATCACATGAATGGGGGATATGTGTGAGGAAGAAAGAAATGGGACTTACTCTGTTTTTTATTTGTGTGTGTGAGTGAATGAGTTTACCGGAAGTTGCTCATCGCAGCAAGAGTTTGGAAGTGTTGCTAATCGCCCCCATGAGAATGAAATGTCAAATAAATACGGTTACTGGTACATATCGACACATATACACAGACACCTCTTTGGTGTGTTGTTCAGTGCATTAATGCAGAAACATGCAGCTGAAATTGCATTTTCTCTCTATGAAACATGATTACAAACTTATGGGCACAAATTTCTAATTTCTAGCTGCTGCTGGGGTTTCATTCGGTATAAATTAGCAATGATTTTATTATATATTCGCACGTCTCTGTCTAGCGTGCAGTTCAGCAGAGCTCAAAGCTCTCGTTCTTTGTTACATATTCGTTTTTTTTCACACTTTCTCTTCTCTCTGTCTTTGTCGTCATCAGCTCCTCTCTCACCCCTCCCTCACCTTTCTCTCGTCTTCTAATTTTCCTCACTTTCTCAAGCTCTTCTTGACATGAACATGTCACCTTTATCTCTCCCCTCTTTCAGTCTTAATTATAGGTGTTCAGAGCCCAGTGCTGTTCAATAATGAACCCAAAAATCGATTTGTGTTGGAGGCCCAGCATTTAACGTTGCGCTCCTTAATGATTACCAGCAAGGCTATCTGTTGCGGGAAGAAAATAAAAAGCGAAGGGAGTGCTGATTTGATGCGTCAACTCCCATTCATCCCTTAAACACATTGACAGGTTTTCATCTCATATGTTTTGATGTGTTTTCAAAGTGTACGGAGAATGCTGTAAAACTCTTGGCCTGCGTAAATGGTGGAAAGAGACAGTGGCTGACGTTAAAACTTGAAAGGCAACCAAAAGGGAGACGGAGAGAGAGAAAGACAGACTGCAAGAGACATCAGCAGGGCTGAAATAGTGTGTGAAACGGTGAATAAAATGCAGAGAGGAGTGAGAGGAGATGTGAGATATTTGAGTCACATTCTTGGCAGATTCCGGCGCCACAGACATTTGGAGAGTTTATGAATTGCGTATGCAAAGTCGCACACTTGCGCGGGTGCACACACACACACTCATTTAGCCCTAATCACACATTCGAAGAGCGCTGCACTCTTCCCGCAGTGAGGCAGACGGTTTTCAAATGGAGTGCGTCATCACTCTCATCAATGGACCGTGGAGGGTTCACGTGCCTCCACTGCCTGAGTTGCAATCTTACGCACATACCTGCAACTTAACTGTCTGTCGATACTGTCTCTGCTGTTTTCATGTCTAGTTAAAGCAAAGACCTTAATCCTAAACACTGCTATTCACTGCACCCACACAAGACTAAGCTGTCAGATAGAGAAGTAGCTCACCCCAAAATGAAAATGCCATCATCATTTACTCACTCTGAAGCTGCTGTTGAGTACAAATAAGGATATTATGTAAAATGTTGGTAACCAAACAGTTGCTGATAGCCATTGACTTTCCATACTTCCTACTAGCAACTGTTTGGTTACCCACATTCTCCAAAATATATTCTTTTGTGTTCAGCACCTGACTGGTTGTGAAAAAGCAAGCTAATCAGCAGCTCTGTAGGGGTAGGTGTAAGAGTGGGCTTTAGGGGGACCAAGAAATTTATTCTTTCCGGAAAATAGTTTCCCGTTATGCACTCGCCATTTTGACACTGTTTTCTCACCTATGACATGGCAATAATTACAAAAACACATTTCATTGAAACAAGTAAAATTTAGTCACAAGGAACAACTTTCTTGGTACAGAACTTGGGTGATTCTTCAACTATTGGCACTATTTGCACTGAAAATGAAATTTGAAATGACACTTTTCACTATAGGGCCGTAGATGGGGTTTGCAGGACCCCGGTGCAGGTTGTACCCGTGGGCCCTGTTTGAAATTGTGTAAATAGCACAATTAAATAAACAAC
The DNA here is from genome assembly GCA_019740295.1 of Labeo calbasu. Taxonomy (NCBI): domain Eukaryota; kingdom Metazoa; phylum Chordata; class Actinopteri; order Cypriniformes; family Cyprinidae; genus Labeo; species Labeo calbasu. The sequence continues at coordinate 18,097 of JAHKKF010534239.1, forward strand.
AAAGATAAAAATTAAACAATGTTTGAGTTTTTTTCACATTTGTAGGTGTTCAAGTACAGAAACAGAATAATCAAATGTAAAATATCACTGCATAGTCTTCGCTGTATCAATTAAAAATAGATTAATTCTTGTTAAAAACACAAAGCAATTCTGAGCAGTGAGTGATTTCCTCTCTTTTTTGATTTTCTTGGATAAACATTAAAGGATTAGTTCAATTCTAGAATAAAAGTTTCCTGAAAAACTTTCCTATGGTTTTTGAGGAAAACATTCCAGGATTTTTCTCCAGATAGTGGATTATAATGGGGACCAACGGTTGAAGGTCCAAACTGCAGTTTCAAAGGACTCTATACAATCCCAACCGAGGAATAAGTATATAAAATTAGATACTTTTTAACCACAAATGCTCATCTTGCACTAGCTCGACCTCACACATTATGTAATCATATGTAATCAAGCAGACATGATAGGCGAAAGCAGTGTTGGGGGGTAACATATTACAAGTAACGCAAGTCACGTAATCAGATTACTTTTTTTTACTAGTAAACTAGTAAATTAGCGCATTCCTTTTTAATTTACAAGAAAATATTTGAGTAACTTTTCCAAATAAGTAATGCCAGTTACCTATGTCCTGTTGACAAGTTGAGAGATATGGAGCGGAGAGGTGTTGTGTGCACTATGAAAACATGATGGTTACTGTAGTTCTAGACTAAATGTGAACATGCATTTACTCAACTCACTTGCACAAAAACATTGTGAGTATTGAGTATTTCCTCAAAAGGAAAAACAACAACAACAAAAAAAAAACAACAACAGTAAAATGCAAACTCAGAATATGACACATCCCATTTTATTAACCAGTGCCTTTGCTGCTGATTTTCGGTGATTCAATTTGGCCATACAAAAAGAGCAAAAATAACTTTAGATAAACATAATATTTGTGTTTCTTTGTTTTATTGCCGAGTATTCTTCATGCAATCCAGAATATCAGCACAATTGCTTGATTTGTGCCCTCTACTGTACAGACGTGATTCATATTTCCTGCAGCCTGAGGCTTTTTCATTTCACTTTTGCTGTGAAAGAGCTCTTACATTTGCCAAAAATAGAACTTTTTATGTTAAAAAAACAAACAAGCCTAGCCCAGATGAGAAAAAGGTACGCAAAAGTAACGTAATGCATTACTTTACATAAAAAGTAACCAAGTGATAGTTACTTTTTTTAGGGAGCAACATAATATTGTAATGCATTACTTTTAAAAGTAACTTTCCCCAACATTGGGCAGAAGTCCTGACCCAGTGTTTACAAAGGGAACGTGCAAAGAAATGCAAAAAAATGGTAAAACAACGTTGGATGATTTTGAAGTTGGAGGAGAAAATTAGATGGAGTTTTTTGCCCTAGCCTGCCTTTTTGAACCAAAGTACACAGACAAAGAACTAACTGTCTGTGACCTTTCTGTTGTGATTACGCACACGCACATCACAGAGCTAGTGCAAGATGAGCATTTGTGGTTAAAAATTATATACATTTTAATTTTTTTAGAAAATGATCAATTGTTTCGCTGCATTGAAACTGCAATTTGGACATTCAACTCATTCAACCCTCATTGAAGTCCACTATGTGGAGAAAAATCCTGGAATGTTTTTTCTTTGCGACTGCAGAACGAAAGACATGAACATTTTGAATGACATGGGGGTGAGTAGATTATCGAGAAATTTTTATTCTGGAAGGTAACTAATACTTTAAGGACACTGACAGCAGCTAGTAAACAAGGCGTGGTCACTTTAAGAGACAATGCATCCATATAATGATATCGATTTCTTTCTCAACTGTTTACGTTCACTCAATTCATAACGACAGCTTTTCAAGGATACTTGCCATGATGGGTATTTTGACATAATTTTGAATGCATTTGTCCGTTCAAGCACAAGAGGCAAAACTCAATTCGGCATTCAAGGGCTGTGAGATGTGGTTCTCTGTGTGCGCACTGCATGGGAGCTTGCATATTTAAACACACAAGGTGTATTTATCCATTCAAGCGCAGGAAAACCTGAAAGAGAACTCAACTGAGCAAGTACTCCATTGAGTTATCTGGTGTCTTGTGCTTGAATGCTTTAAAATGTTTTAAATGTTTATAATGGTAAAGCTTAAAAACACATGCAAATGATAAGCTTTAGTGACAAAGAGCAGCAGTGGCCTATCAACTGTCCCGAGTGTCTTTTATGCTGGCTGGTTAAAAAAGCCATGGTCCCCTATAATCGTCACCCCTCTCAACCTACTAGCGACGACCCTGCTTTTCACACTAGCTCATTTAATCTAATTAGCAACATTCAATAGTGGAATGAATCTATCAAAGGATAATTTTGTTGTTGTTTTTTTCAGAAAGCTGTGAATAAAAATGTGTCATTTTTATCACATCCCAAATTATGTATTGTGTTTAACTGATTTCTGTTGTGGAAATGACAGACACTTTTTTTTTTTTTACATTTTGGAATAAAATGACAGACCCCTTTGCTTTGACATGCTAGCATTTCATAGCTAGCATTTTATGTATCTCAAATACATACAATTAAATAATAGGTTTTACACTTCTTGCATAATTTAACACAGTTACAGGTTGATTGGAAGTGACCTAAAATAAAAAACATTCTCTATTCTCAGGGTTTTTTTCTGTTCTTTTTTTCGCAAGCATGCTCTGACACTTTTTGTCTCGTTGGCAACCAAATACACAAACTATGAAAAAAAAACTTTCAGTAGCAATATTGTCATAAAAGTGACCAAAGTTGAGGAAACACTCCCTTAGAAAAAAACTGTTCTTCGGCAACTCTTCCAGTCTGAACTCTCCACATAATGCATACTATTTTAAACATATTATCTATTAGGGATATATGCATATTCAAATGTGAGTGGATGTCTTTTTTGTCAGTGCACTGAGCAAAACATGGTTGCAGCTCCATCATCTGGAATTTTTAAATGCATTTGGTTTTACGCATGTGAACTTTTTTGCTAGTTGACATGACGTCAAGCAGCGACAGCTCGTGTGTGAATTATTATGTGAAAAGCAGTCTACAATGGACGCACCAAGATGATGATCCAAGCCAGCTGCCACAAAAGGTGAATACACAGGAGTGTCACTGACTTGGCGTTTGAAAACTGCCAGCACCATCTGCTTGCACTCTTTTCTGCAAAGCTAGATCACACACTCTTGCTTGCATGAACACCAAATCAGTATCCAAGTTTGATCAAACAGAGATGAGATGCACACTTTCATCTCTAAGGGGATGTTCATGCAGGAGGTGTTCTTGCATGCAAAACAGCTAGACAGAGCAGAACGCAGAGCAGACAGTCTCCAGACGCTTTCCCCCCCAAAGCTGAACTACTTTTCACTAGACATTTCATCTGTAAACACATCATTTATGACAGACGACGCTAAAAAAAATCAATATTGTGAAATCCTGACTAGTCCCAGAACCTAAAATATATACTTTTTAACATACATATAAATTGTAACCTGTAAAATCTTAATGGGAAAAACAGAACAGTTAATGCCCATGTGATTTGTCAGTTACCTATTTGTTTTCTCGCTGTCTGCAACTGTAAAAGAACCCGCAAGTCACTGAGGCTGGATAATTTGCATATCTGTCTGAGCCTTACTTCTAAGGATGTGTAAATAACGGTTTCTAATAATTGACAGTGAGTCTAAGAGTTTAGTGCTGTTTTTCTTCATAATAGCGACATATTTTTGTCGCACTATATGAGGTGAGTCTTGTGAAGATATTTTCGTTTTCGATCAGTTTTGACTCCCATCGACCCACACTACACTATTAATATATTTTCGCCAGACAGTTGATGACGACACAGATGAACAAATTAAGCGTCATCCCTTTTTCTTTCTCCTCGCAGTCCTTTGATTCTGCATCCAGCTCTCAGACCGTGGCACCCACTAATATACTCACATGAATAGCATGAATATATACCCAACCTTATTTTCGTTCTAATAGTGCTTTAATGCACAGAGCTTACTATGGTGAAGCTATAGTGACAGACATAATTATTTTCCACTTTTATGCTATGGCCAAAGTTTGAGACATATCACAACATTCAATATCATATGCCATATTATGAACCTATATATCAATGACTCACATCACAGGCAACAGTTACAGACAGAAGCTAGATGTCTGATGTAGACTGAATAAAAATAAATAAATATATTACTATCCTTCTCTTTATCTGAATTTTAGCTTGTAATACTGTTTGTTATTACAATTATTAGAATATTGATTAAGGTAGTTTAATTGAAATAAAAGTGGTTTGTAATGTTTAAAACTAGTTTATGTTCCAATAGATTTGGAAATATAAATGATTTCTTACAAGTGGGCAAAAATCTATACTTTTTATATGTGCTATGTTCTTTATTAAACAGCGTTGTAACCGTATATGTGTCCTTAAAGGAGAAGTTCACTTCCAGAACAAAAATTTACAGATAATTTACTCACTCCGTTGTCATCCAAGATGTTCATGTCTTTCTTTCTTTAGGCGATAAGAAATTATGTTTCTTGATGAAAGCATTTTAGGAATTATCTCCATATAATAGACTTCAATGGTGCCCCCAAGTTTGAACTTGCAGTTTAAATGCAGCTTCAAATGGCTCAAAATGATCCCAGTCGAAAAAGAAGGGTCTTATCTAGCGAAACGATTAGTCGTTTTCAAAACAAATTGACAATTTATATACTTTTTAACCTCAAACGCTCGTCTTGTCTAGGTCTGCGTGAACTGTTTTTTCTTCCCCAACTTTTTAAAATCATCCTACATCGCTGCAGAAGTACTGACCCAATCTTTACAAAGTGAACATGTAAAGAAGATCAAATGGCCTTTACAAAAAAAGGTAAAACAGCGATGTAGAACGATTTTGAAATTGAAGAAGTTTTTGACATACCCTAACCCCACTGACCCGGATTACACAGGCTATGGATGCGCATCAGAGACGAGACAAGACGAGCATTTGAGGTTAAAAAAGTATATAAATTGTCAAGTCGTTTCGAAAACAACCGATTGTTTCGCTAGATAAGACCCTTCTTCTTCGGGTGGGATCATTTAGAGCAGAGGTCTCAAACTCAATTCCTGGAGGGCCGCAGCTCTGCAGAGTTTAGCTCCAACCAGCTCCAACTCACACCTGCTTGAAGTTTCTAGTAATCCAGAAGACCTTGATTAACTATATCAGGTGTGTTTGATTAGGGTTGGAGCGAAAATGTGCAAAGCTGTGGCCCTCCAGAAAACTGAGTTTGAGACCACTGATTTAGAGCCACTTAAACTGCATTTTGGAAGTTCAAACTTGGGGGCACCATAGAAGTCCATTATATGGAGATAATTCC